>CM074734.1:37057930-37280039 GCA_037367245.1 Phrynocephalus guinanensis | reverse complement strand
CGGCAGCAAGGGTGATGGAGGGGTTAGGGTCAGGGTCATCGTCGGCAGTGGTGGGAGGGGCAGGGATGGCAGCAGTAATGGCAGCGGAGGCAGGGTCATGTCGGCGGTGGCAGGGGTGGCAAGGGTGATGGAGATGGGGACGGGGGCGGTGGGGGGTTGGGATCGGTGGCAGTGGGGGTTCAGGGCTGGGGCGAGGTCAAGGGCAGCAAGGCTGACAGGGTCAAGGTTAGCAGTGGCGGCGGCAGCGGCAGTGGCAGTGGGAGGGGCAGGGATGGGGTTGGTCTTGACGGTGGGGTTGGTGGAGGTGGGGTCAGGGGTGGCAGGGGGAGGTGGAAAGGGCGACAATGGCAATGGCGATGGTAGGTTTGGCCTGGCACGCGACATGCTCCTTTCCCCCCCACACTTCCCCCTCCACAAATTCCTCATGGCTGGTCCAGCGGAGGGGGAAGGGGGTCAAGGAGCATGTCGCGTGCCAGGCAAAAGCTCTTTTCGTGCCACCATTGGCATGCATGCCATAGGTTCGCCATCCCTGTCATAAATGGCATCTCTTCAGCTTGGAGATATGTGACCAGTGGGGTGCCTCAGAGTTCTGTTCTCGGTCAAGTGCTGTTCAATATCTTTATTAATGACTTGGAGGAAGGAATAGAGAGTACGCTAATTAAATTTGCAGATGATACCAAATTGGGAGGGGTTGCTAATCCAAAATGACCTTGACAGAGTAGAGTGCTGAGCCAAAGCTAACAGAATGGGTTTCAACAGAGGGAAATGTAGGGTGCTACATCTATGTAAAAAGAATGAATTGCACAGATATAGGATGGGAGATACTTGGCTAGAAAATAGTACATGTGAAAGGGATCTGGGAGTCTTGGTGGACCACAAATTGAACATGAGTCAGCAGTGTGATGCGTCAGCCAGGAAAGCCAATGTGATTCATGGTTGCATCAACAGAACCATAGTGTCTAGATCAAGGGAAGTGATAGTACCACTCTATTCTTCTCTGGTCAGACCCCACCTGGAGTACTGTGTCCGTTCTGTGTGCCTCAATTTAAAAAGGATGTTGACAACCTCGAGCGGGTGCAGAGGAGAGCGACCAGGATGGTTGAAGGTCTGGAGGAAATGTCTTATGAGGAACGGCTTAGGGAACTGGGAATGTTTAGCCTTTCAAAAAGAAGGCTGAGGGGGGATATGATAGCTATGTTTAAATATTTGAAAGGATGTCATATTGAAGAGGGAACAGGTTTGTTTTCCATGGCTTCAGAGACTAGGACTTGGGGCAATGGTTTCAAACTACAGGAAAAGAGATTCCATTTGAACCTTAGGAAGAACTTCATGACAGTTAGAGCTGTTCGGCAGTGGAATATGCCACCACAAAGGGTGGTGGAGTCTCCTTCTTTGGAGGTTTTTAAGCAGAGGCCGGATGGCCACCTGTTGGAAATACTGTGATGGGGGGCTCCTGCATGGCAGGGGGTTGGACTGGATGGCCCTTGAGGTCTCTTCCAACTCTATGATTCTATGATTCTATGTTTCTAAATCATGCACTCAAGGAATATAGCCTTGCCCAGATGGACTGAAAATTAGAGGAAATGTTGCACTGAATATTCCAGAAGATCTTTTAAAACAACTAGACAGGAAGCAGAAGTGGATTGCTAAATCATTGGTAAATCCATTTGGGACTTCAGGATTCTTCCTCCTTTTTCATCCTGCCCCACCCCCATGAGAAATGATCTTGTCACCACCCCGAGCCAGCATTATTTTAAAGGGGTCCATTTAGTTTTTTAAAAACATTGTGGAGAAAAGGTTTAAGTGTTTCTTCCTTAGTTTCTTATATCAGTCAGTGGTCCTATCCCATACCAGATACCAAATTGGGAGGGCTGTGTGCTCCCATTTAAGGAACAGTTTGGCCCTCAGCCACCACACTAGCTCTTTATGTATGAGATGACAATGCCATAAGTGAAATTTTTGTTCAGTGGATAAATCAATATTTGGACCCACAAAATCCTCAAACATTTTGTTTAAGGAAACTATTTCTAGTTTTTTAAAGATGAAGGCCTCCAGTGTTCTACCAGTAGAGTGGTTATGTGAAAATAATACACACTGGCTTACTTCCAGTTCCGTACAATCATGATAATTGCCAGGGTCGAGACTGTATATTTTCATAAGCGATTAGATTGTTGCTGGGATCCAGACTGAGCTAAGCAGCAGTACAGATGATTAGTAATTATGGAAATGTTTACTAGTTCTAACTGTAGTGACCCAAATATCCTCTTACCTCAAAGTACTTGAGAACCTACCCACAGAGTAGTTAATGCCATGCTTTGGTTGCCCCTAAGCAATTCTCATTTAACGCTGGTTCTTAATCTCATAGTTATTTGAGGTCCTTTTAGGATATCAAATGTTTTTTATAATCATGATTTGTTTCAAACACTTTTCCTTCTCCCTAATTATTTTGCAGTGAGCCTGTAGGGTATTTTTTTAATGAAATAGTCTGGGAGAATGGAATTAATAGTCAGAGTACATTTGGTCATCAGGAAAGCATCTTCCAGGCTGCATTTTTCCAGCCAAATGATGTTTCCAGGGCTCAAGCTGACAATATAGACAACAGGCATGGGGTTTTTGATTTCTTTGGATGTAAATCCAACAATTGTTCATTCTTGGTATTCCACCTAACAGACCCACACCTACAGAGCATTTAAATGCAGCTCACATGGAGAAAAAGGGTAAATCGGAAAGCATTAAGGCCTGGTATAAGCCCAGTTCTGCCCTAGCTTCCTGAGCAGAAAGGAAATTGCCCCATTGCCTGGAAGCCTTCCCAGTTAATCCCGCTCCAGAATTGTACATTCCAGAATTAAGTGAGGTTTAGGTAAGTGGATGCAACTAGAGATGGGCACCATATGGAAAAATACAGTTTCATTTTGTTTTGTTTCCTTATTAGTTTTGTTTTGTTTCAGTAATAATTCCCCCCCCAAAGGAAACAAAATGAAATGAAACTATTCAGAACTCTGCTTGACACTGTGTCCTTGGAAACTGGGATCCCCCCAACCCAGCGGGGGGCTGACAGGGCAAGCAGTGAAGTCAGTGCTCGCCCAGTCAGCCCCCTGCTGCTGTGCCCTTCTCAGTCAGGAAAGGAGTGGGTGGGTTGCGTACACTCACTCGACCCTTGCCTGGCAGAGGAGGGCACAGCAGAGCATGGTTTTGAATTCCGTGGCATGCTCCTATGGCAGGGAATTCAAAACCGTGTTCCGCTGTGCCCACTCAGCCAGGCAAGTGTCGAGTGGGTACACAACCTGCCCACCCCTTGCCTGGCTGAAAAGGGAGAGCGAAGCATGGTTTTGAATTCCTTGCTGCTGCAGCAAGGGTGCTCCTGCAGCAGAGGATTCAAAACTTTGCTCCGCTGTCCCTTCTCAGCCAGACAAGGGTTGAGTAGGTGCACCATCGACCCGCCCCTTGCCTGGCTGAGAAGGGACAGTGGAGCACAGTTCTGAATATCCTGCTGCCTGCTCCATTCTCCTGTTGTTGCCCCCACTCCTGCCCCAGGTGTTTTTTTTTTTATTACAGCTCAGGCTGTGGAGAGGGGATGGCCCCCTTCCATACAGCTCAAACTGTAAAAAAAGAAAAACCCACATGGGAGGCAGGGGCAACAACAGGAAAATGGAGCAGACAGCAAGAATTTCAAAGCCCTGTTCTGCTCTCCCATTCTTGCTGCTGCCACCCAGCTGGTTTCAACGGTTTGAGCTGTCAAAACTAGCTGAGTGGTGGTGGCCAGAACAAGAGAGCGGAGGAGGGGAAAATTCATGAATCATATTTCAACAGTAAAAAATGGTGTTTCCTTTCATAACAAAATGCTGCTGTTTCATTACACTACAAAACCTTTTGTAACCTTACGACATGACGAAACAGCATGTTATTTTTCATTTTGTGCCCATCTCTAGATGCAACATTGCAGTCCTGATTATTTACCAGTAATTAACAAGGATGAGAGGGAGTCCTAGTGTACCCAAAGCAGCTGCATATGCAGCAGAATAAATTCCTGGGCTTAAAAAATGTCCAGCAGTGGAATCTTTTGTGTGACTTTTCAGAAATAAATCCCACTATATCCTGTGGTGTTTCTACCAAGGTAGGTGAATGTAGAATCACAGTTTAAATCAGTGGTTCCCAAAGTGATCTATATAGATCCCAGGGGTATATTTTGACTTGCAGGGGGTCTATGACAGTGAAAAAATTAGGGGGGTCAACAAAATGTAAATGGGGGTCCATGTGAGCGGACCCCATTTAGGCAGATCATCATCAACATTTAGCGTTTTGTAAATGCCTTACACCTAACACAATTTTTTTTGTGCCATTTTTGAAAGTTTTTGCCGGTGCATTTCTCAAGTGGTGCAAAGGTAAGGACCTGATCCTTGTGGTGTGCATACCTTTAAAGTCCATATTACATTGTGTGTGTGTGGGGGGGTAAGGCATCATTTTTCAGAACTTGATCCTCACCATGTGCATGTTTTGGGGACTAGTGTTTTGCAGGCACATGACAGATATTTGTGCCTGAATCATGGTCATTTGAAATTCAAATCAACTATAATTACAGTCGTACCTTGGTTAACAAATAACTTGGTTTACAAACATTTTGATTTATGAGCAAAATTTTCTGAACAGGCATCGGTGTGTGTGCCACCCCCCATGTCTGACATCCATGTGTGTGCCACCCCCATGTGGGTTCTGTTGCAACTACAACAAAAATGATCACTGTGGGTGCAGGGATGGGGGGGGGGAAGGGGAGCCCTGCAGGGGGGGAAGGGGCAGGAAAGTCACACGAGTGCCTTAGAAAGAACCTTGATTCAGTGACTTAACTTGGAGTGGTAAGTGGACACTTTTCAACCTAGTTTGAAATTCATCTTAACCATGGACTAATTAACAGGACTTTCTTCAGTCATCTGTAATATGGAGTAGATAATCTTTGCCTCCACACTGAACCATTGTAACAAATGTCAAAGGATCTCAATATGAATATTTTACAGTTTTGAAGTTATGATTCTTGCTGTTGCTTAACAGTGCAATGTAGAGATGGGCACGAAATGGAAAAACTGTTTTTCATTTTGTACCCTCATGTTTTGCTTCATATCGTATCAATTTTTTTCATAAGAAACAAAATGAAACAAAATGAATCCCCCATGGCACCAGCACTGTAGCTGGTGCAGTGGGGTATTCAAAAGCCTCCTCCCCAATGCCTCCCAGCTGATTCCGACAGCTCGATCCCAGCTAGGAGGCGGGAGTAAGAGGAAAGGAGCAGCCAGGCAGAAGTAAATTCACTGCCTGATTGCTCCTTTCTCCCCTGCCACCCCCTCCTCCCAGTGGGGTTGTTTTGCACAGGGAGTGCTTTGGGAAGTGGGGCCAGCTCCCACTGCCCACAGCAATCCCTGTGCAGAAACCCACTGTGGGAGGAGGGGGGAGCATGGCAGAAGTAAGGAGGCAGATGTACATAGAAACAGAGCTTCAATTTACCACTGTTTGCTTCCTTCTTCCTTGTGATCCCTGCCTACCAGCTGGGGATTTTGACAGGTTGGGATTTGGAGATGGGGGCACCCCTCCCCCAACTTGTCAAAAAGTCCCATCTAAGAGGGGAGGGAGAGGGAGAGGGAGAGGGAGAGGGAGGGGCGAAAGGCTGAAGAGAACAGTTTCCCCCCTCCATGCTCCTACCTTTCACCCCTCCCCCTGCCTCCCAGCTGGGGCTTTTTGACAGGTTGGGATTTAGAGGGGGGCACCCCCTCCCCCAAGCCCCAACCTGTCAAAAAGTCCCAGCTGGGAGATGGGGGGGGGCAAAAGGCTGAAAAGAGCAAGGTTTTTATCCTTCCGTGCTCCATTCTGCCTTTCGCCCCTCCCCCTGACTATAAGCTGGGTGTTTTTAACAGGTTGGGGTTTAGGAAGAGGGCATCCCTCCCCCCACACCCTGACCTGTCAAAAAGTCCCAGCTGGGAGGCAGTGAGTGCCAAAGTCTGAAGAGATGAGGTTTCCCCCCTTGATGCTCTGTTTTGTCTTTTGTCCTTTCCCCTGCCTACCAGCTGGGGCTTTTGACAGGTTGGGGTTTGGAAATGAGTTAGTTCTTAGATGTAAGAACACTACATCTAAGAACTAACTCCTGGAGAATCCATCTTTTGCCATGTTTGAACTTTTGGTACAGCTTTGAAAAAGAGGGTATTGCCCTCAAAATATTTGCAATTTTTAAAAATTTTTACTAGTATCCTAAAGGTATTAACTGCGTAGATGCCCTAAGCACACCCTATCTTGCCTGATTTCGGAAGTTATGCAGGGTTGGCCCTGGTTAGTATTTGGATGGGCGACCACCAAGTGCCTGGAGTAGGAACTGGCAAGCCACTCCCGTATTCCTGCCAAGAAAACTCCTTGGACATGGGGTCACGGAGAGTCAGTCACAACTGTAACTACGCAACACACACAAAGGTATCACCTAGACTGGTCTTGTATTTGGTTTTTTGTGATGGCTACATGGCTCCCCAACTTGATTTGCTTCAAGTATCTTTTAATGAAGGCTATACAGTGACTGCACGTACGTGTCGTTTCTGCTCAGACTTAAGGCCTGGGTTTTTACTGTAGTCTTAGCTTAATGCAAACTGATAGTTGCCTCCATAAATCACCCTGGCATATGATCCAGTCATCTGAATCGAGGCAAAGTGTGCAAAGAATAAGTGATAAAATATTATGCAAACATTAAAAGTCAAACTCAGGGAGCAGCTACTCCAGTTCATTCTAACTGCCGGCATGCCAGAAAATAGTATGAGATTTGCATAAAAAACAAATAAGGTGATTTGCTGGCATGTGAGGGAAGAGTATAGCCTAATAAATCAACCACACATTTTCATAAAGCCAAGCGCTTCATTTTTCTCATATTCTAGGAAGGTAGATTGTATTCTTATGAAACACAGACATGTGTGGAAGTGTTTTGCAAAAGGGAGATAAAAAATACTGTACAGTGGCACCTCTACTTACAAGCAGCTCAACGTAAGAGCAATTCAACTTCAGAGCGAGAAACCGTTGGCGTTTTAACTGCAGCCTTACAAATTTTAGATGCGGTCTGCTCTTACATTTTTTTAATTTTTTTTGATTTATTTATTTGTTTATTTAGATTTTTTTAGATAGGGCTGCTCTATTTAAGAGTTGTTCGACTTAAGAAAATGCATTTGGAACAGATTAAAATCATAAGTAGAGGTACCACTAATATTGTTGTGGATCTTTAGGTAGATTAGTTATTTCCAAGTATTCTTGAGTTTTCTCTAGCGAAGCCTCTTGAGGTTTTTTTGAGAGTTTTATAATATTTGCTGACTATATTATGAACATTTTCACCTTGGTATTGGAATTTTCCTGCTTCATCTTTCAATTTGAGAATTTGCGTACTTGCTTTCTGTTTTTTTAAGTTTATAAGCCAACCATCTTCCTGTCAAAATGATGTTTCTTAACCTGTTTGGAGTCATGTACCCCTTTGAGAACCTGTCAAAAGCTATATATTCCCTCCAAAGGAAATAATAAATAAATAAATAAATATAAATAAATAAATAAATAAATAATGTGTGCACACAAAATTTTGTACACAATTAATTTGGTTGCATTGAGAATTCTTAGGTCTGCAGAGGTCTTAGGTCTACCCTTATTCGGCAACTGCAGCGGGTGCAGAATGCTGCGGCCAGATTGGTGGTTGGTGCTGGTCGATTCGATCACATCACCCCCATTCTGGCTCATCTGCACTGGCTTCCCGTTCCCTCCTGAATAAGGTTAAAGGTATTGGTTTTGATTTACAAAACCCTCCATGGCTTGGGACCAGAATATCTGATGGAGCATATCATCCAAAGACCAACATCGGCCCGACCCACTAGAACATCCCAGTCCTTTGCCCTTCGGATTGGCACTCCCCGGGAGGCGTGCAAAACTTCTACCAGGAATTGCGCCTTCTCAGTGGTTGGTCCCACTCTGTGGACCCGGGCTGCAGAATCCCTCCCAGGATTCAAGGAGCTATTAAAACCTTGGCTCTTTATGGCTGCGTTTGGTGACCTCGGGGGTTGATTTATTCTTGAGCAGGGATCTGAGTTATTTTGTTCGCCTATTTTTCTTTGCCATCTTACGTTAGATTTTTATTAGTATTATTATTTTGAACTTTGTTCATTTTGTATTATGGAATGTTGGTTTCAGTTTGCCGCCTTGAGTTCCTTTGGGAAAATGTGGCGGGATATAAATATAAAACAAATTAGGTGGAAAGAACCCTGTGGGTCACTGAGTCTAGCTCCTGTTAAGGAAGCACAATGGGGAGTTGATTACTTTCATGTGGACATAAAATGAAAACAGGTAGGTTTTTAAAAATCAAATAATTATGTCTTGCTCACTCTCATTCTTAATGCAAAAATGAATGCCCCCCACTCCAAGAGGGAATAAATCCAAACTGTGCAATAAAATAAACAAACAAAATATTTTAAAGCCAAATATTAAGGAGAAGGTTGCTATTGCCACCTTGAATAAGAAGAGGACATTATGGGGAATTCCTTAACATGGCAATGGGCATGTTTTTTTCCCCTTTGGATGGCTGTACTAACGCTCTCCTTGGGGAGGAAGACGTGGCCCCAGATGACTGCATGGGCCAGGCGCCTTGGAAACCATTCACCTCGGCCTGTGCGGAGATGCCCCATGCCTGTGTGGGTGGGGAACTGATTCCATAGCTAAGCCCATCATCCCATCTGGAGACCTATCTGCCCTCTGCTCAGTCAGGAAGCCTGAAAGAGGGGGGCGGCAGGACAAACAGCGGCCTGCCACCCTTTGATAAGCTGCGAGGTGCCTGGAAGTCTCGGAGGAGCACATGACTTCTGAGCAGTAGCATTCCTTTATTGCCCCCACCCTCGTGATACCTTGTTTACTGAATCTAATAAGATGCCTTATTTACTGTATCTAATAAAAGGCTTCGAGCCATATGCGGAGGGCAGACTCAAAGCATTCCGCTTCAACACCCGCTCAATGTGTTGTGTCGTCAATGGCAACAAAATGCTGAAAACTGACTCACAGAGATACTTTGTAGCAAATGGAATTAGAGGCATTATGGCCAACTTTGCTATATGAATATATGCTTGTGTCAAGGAACACTAGATGTCCTCAATATCTCTCTGTGAGATGTTCATGTCACATCATTTCCTTTATCCTCACGTCAATGAGGTCACCTCTGGCAAGGTCTGCATGATTGATGCCATCTAAGTCAGTGAGAAAAGGATTACAAATCCACATTTCAATGTTAATGTTGTCGGAGCAAAAGTAACCTTCAAAAGAGTTCATCTGGGAGTTGAGTCATGGCTACTGGACTTCTTTTTTGAGAGATAGAAACGTTTCGCTGTTCATCCAAACAGCTTCATCGGTCTGAATGCAGCTGGTGCAAACCCTGACTCTTATAGGCAGCTTTGACCTCTTGTCACCCTGGCCTCAATTAGGCTCATCAGATGAACTAAATAGGCTTGTTAGAGAGACAATGGTATCCTTAGCCTTGAGGTGAACCATGGCTTAAGGTGCTGAAACCTATCAAGAAAGGGTCGTTAATGGTCGTTAGCTATGGCCTTGGTGGTAAAGGCTTTTTGATTTGTCTTGGTAGTGTGGAAAGCACAGCTTGATAAGTAGCAGATAAACTATGCCGGAGGCCACCACCTCTGTTGAGGGAGGGATTTTCAATGCTCACATGAATGGCCTCCCTTACTCCTCTTTCAAACCACCTCTCTTCTTTGTCTAATATGTGTACATCCTCATCTTTGAAAGAGTGCCCTTTCTCCTTCAAATGGAGGTGTACTGCTGATTCTGGACCTGAGCTGTTACCCCTCCTATGTTGGGCCATCCTTCTGTTTAATGGCTGTTTGGTTTCCCCAATGTAGAGGTCTGAACACTCCTCACTGCATTGGACCGCATATACTATATTGCTCCTTTTATGGTTGGGTACCGGATCCTTTGGGTGGACAAGTCTCTGCCTTAGTGTGTTTGTGGGTTTGAAATAAACAGGGATGTGGTGTTTGCCAAAAATCCTTTTAAGCTTCTCTGACACTCCAGCCATGTAAGGAATGACCAGGTTCTTCCGCTGGGTCTGGGTCTCAGACTGATCCCTTGTTCTTCTGGGATGGCCCACTGCTTTGTTGAAGGCCCACTTTGGATATCCACAGGCCTTAAGTGCTGTCTTCAGGTGCCTGTCTTCCTTCTTCTTGGCTTCTGTGGAGGTGGGGATGCTCTCTGCTCTGTGGCTTAGGGTCCTGATGACTCCTAGTTTGTGCTGTAATGGATGGTGGGAGTCGAACAGTAAGTATTGATCTGTGTGGGTGGGTTTCCTGTAAACTTCTACTTCCAGGCCACGGTCAGGTCTGATGATGACTGCACAATCCAGGAAAGCCAGCCTGTTGTCTTGGGTGTCTTCTCTAGTGAACCTAATATTAGGGTCCACTGCATTGATGTGGTCTGTAAAGGCCTGTACTTCCCGAGTCTTGATTTTCACCCAGGTATCATCTACATACCTGAACCAGTGAGATGGTGTTGTCCCTGGGAAGGTGTTGAGTGCCTTCTTCTCCACTTCTTCCATGTATAGGTTTGCAACAATTGGTGACACTGGAGAACCCATGGCACAACCATGCTTCTGTCTGTAGAAGTCCCCTCTGTACATGAACAGAGGGGACTTCTACAGACAGAAGCATGGTTGTGCCATGGGTTCTCCAGTGTCACCAATTGTTGCAAACCTATACATGGAAGAAGTGGAGAAGAAGGCACTCAACACCTTCCCAGGGACAACACCATCTCACTGGTTCAGGTATGTAGATGATACCTGGGTGAAAATCAAGACTCGGGAAGTACAGGCCTTTACAGACCACATCAATGCAGTGGACCCTAATATTAGGTTCACTAGAGAAGACACCCAAGACAACAGGCTGGCTTTCCTGGATTGTGCAGTCATCATCAGACCTGACCGTGGCCTGGAAGTAGAAGTTTACAGGAAACCCACCCACACAGATCAATACTTACTGTTCGACTCCCACCATCCATTACAGCACAAACTAGGAGTCATCAGGACCCTAAGCCACAGAGCAGAGAGCATCCCCACCTCCACAGAAGCCAAGAAGAAGGAAGACAGGCACCTGAAGACAGCACTTAAGGCCTGTGGATATCCAAAGTGGGCCTTCAACAAAGCAGTGGGCCATCCCAGAAGAACAAGGGATCAGTCTGAGACCCAGACCCAGCGGAAGAACCTGGTCATTCCTTACATGGCTGGAGTGTCAGAGAAGCTTAAAAGGATTTTTGGCAAACACCACATCCCTGTTTATTTCAAACCCACAAACACACTAAGGCAGAGACTTGTCCACCCAAAGGATCCGGTACCCAACCATAAAAGGAGCAATATAGTATATGCGGTCCAATGCAGTGAGGAGTGTTCAGACCTCTACATTGGGGAAACCAAACAGCCATTAAACAGAAGGATGGCCCAACATAGGAGGGGTAACAGCTCAGGTCCAGAATCAGCAGTACACCTCCATTTGAAGGAGAAAGGGCACTCTTTCAAAGATGAGGATGTACACATATTAGACAAAGAAGAGAGGTGGTTTGAAAGAGGAGTAAGGGAGGCCATTCATGTGAGCATTGAAAATCCCTCCCTCAACAGAGGTGGTGGCCTCCGGCATAGTTTATCTGCTACTTATCAAGCTGTGCTTTCCACACTACCAAGACAAATCAAAAAGCCTTTACCACCAAGGCCATAGCTAACGACCATTAACGACCCTTTCTTGATAGGTTTCAGCACCTTAAGCCATGGTTCACCTCAAGGCTAAGGATACCATTGTCTCTCTAACAAGCCTATTTAGTTCATCTGATGAGCCTAATTGAGGCCAGGGTGACAAGAGGTCAAAGCTGCCTATAAGAGTCAGGGTTTGCACCAGCTGCATTCAGACCGATGAAGCTGTTTGGATGAACAGCGAAACGTTTCTATCTCTCAAAAAAGAAGTCCAGTAGCCATGACTCAACTCCCAGATAAACGCACCTGGATGACTGAGAATCTTCACAGACTTCAAAAGAGTTCTACATCCTTTCCAAGTATCCACAGATTTCTACCGGTAGAGAAATTGACAAGCTTTTGTCACCTGGAATTCCAGCCTGCTTCTTCTAGCACAGGAGTGCTAGCACATCTTCTAGCACAGGAGTGTTGACTTAGTTGCCTGCCTCCAATCACTCCTTCCACAGCAATCTCTTATACAACGAGAGCACCTTTACCAGTGTTTTAATGTATCAAACAACAGCTAAATAAGTAATACTTATGGAATGAAAAATGGCAATGAAAACTTGAAAAGGCTAAATTTATTCCTTAAAATTCTCCATGATCCAATGTAAACAAATGTGGATGTTACGCAATCTTAATGGCAGGTTACATTTTCTTTTACTTTTATCACTGGGGAGAGCTTTTCTAGACCTTGTCGCACAGTGATAATGTTAATTGCACATTGCCTGATTATGTGGAGTAGCATCTTCTGCACGTCTTTCCTTGCTGGGAAATAGAATTTGCCATAAATGTTCTTTTCCTACTAAATACGATTTTCTAAGTGTCAGAAAATTTTAAAAAGGAAGGGTTTTTGGGGGTAGGGTGGGTCCTTTATTTGTGGAGTCCCTGAAGCCAAAGGTTCCCACGGAACACATCTAATCAACCCATGGATTAAATTGTGATATAGCTGCCTACTACAGCCAGTAAGTAGTGGAAAAAAATGTGTATTAGATCCAAGACGGTAGATATGAACCCTCATGCGGCAAAATATTTATAACATATTTATACCATATGGTGTATCATTATGTTTGTGCCCAGAAAGCAGACAGCCAGTCTTTCAGACCTGGAGTGTTTTCATTGTTGCCAGGTCAGTCCATAGAAAAGAAGGTGCCACTTGACCAATTAATGTTGATCTGGATGAAGATTAGACAGAGAAGTGCAGGAGATCTTTATGGAAATTCATAGAAAAATATTGGATTTTAAGCATGTTAAGGAATGTGTATTAATCTCAAAACCAATAAATCTAATGGATTTTCTCTCTGATTTCCATGAGTACAACTAGTGTGGGAATACCCAGCCAATACTGACATGTGTTGATAGTCAAATGATGTGATTTAGCTGCCTTATCACTTCTGTAGCCAGGGAGGAAGGAACAATGTGTTTCTATATAAAAACAATAGATTGTTGTAAGCATCAGGCAGAAGAGGAGGCACAGAGAGTATTATTTGGGCTTTGCGCAATCCAAGTGTATTGTTGCTTTGTCTCTGGAGAACTTTTGTCAGAAAGCAGCCATAACAATTGTTTTGTACAGTAACCCCCCTGCCTATCACGGGGTTAAGGACCCACCTGACCCGCAATGACTGAAAATCCACGATATGTGGATGTGGATCGCATGGGGCCTGTGGGGCGGGGACGGGGGGTGATCAGATCCCCTGCCGCTGCCCACCCATGTTCCCCAAGCTTTCTCGGAGCAGCGCGGGCCAGCGGCGTTGGGGGATCCGATCCTCCACTAACGTCCGCCCACCTGCGCTATCCACAGCCTTTGCAGAGCAGCATGGGGCAGCGGCATTGGGGGATCCGATCCCCCGCCTGGGCTTTTAAACCTCCCCCCCCTTCCCCACACCGTGGGCTCCAGCTCATTGGCGCTGGGGTGGGGAAATAAAGGTTTTTATAGTGGGACCACAGTACCTGAACTGCAAAATGGCAGGGGTTTACTGTATATGTGTAAGAAGTGGTAAAATGATTTTTTTTATTTAAAAGGAGCCAGCTTCTGGGATTTTTTGTTGCTTGGTATCTTTGTGAATATGAGGGTGCACAAGAAAGTATCCAATACACCACCTTGACTGTTGCCATTGTTGTTTCCAACATTTAGGTTTCCTTCTGCTATATAAAGCTTGGCATCATTTTCTCTTGCTGGCAACATGGATGAAGTTGGGGTTTTGAGATCCCACGTCACTCTCCCCCCCCTTTACTCTATTCCACCATCTTGCTGAGTATTTCATTTCATTATTTTTTTTCATTTCATTCTGTTTATTAGCTAGTCAACTCATTTTATATACATCTTTTTTCCTAATTATATTATTGTTGTTTTTTCTTTAATTGCTCCTGATTGTTAACCACCTGGAGTTCCCTTGGAAGATGGGTGGTATATAAATAAATAAATAAATAAATAAATAAATAAATAAATAAATAAATAAATAATGCATGAAGTGAGGGTGTACTATGAATGGCCAAATATCTACAATATATTGCAGAAGGGAGTACACCCCTTCACACTTCATAAACATTTTAGTATATCTTTTCATGTGACAACACTGAAGAAATGACACTTGACTACAATGTAAAGTAGTGAGTATACAGCTTGTATATCAGTGTAAACGTGCTGTCCCCTCAAAATAACACAACACACAGCCAAAAATGTCTAATGGCTGTGTGTTGCGTTATTTTGAGGGAACAGCACATTTACATTTGTTATACAAGCTATATACTCACTGTTTTACATTGTAGCTAAGTATCATTTCTTCAGTGTGGTCACAGGAAATATACTAAAATATTTACAAAATGTGAGGGGGTGTACTCCCTTCTGTGATATACTGTAGGTGTACGCGGAGATGTGCATTATAGCACAAAGGGCTTATTGAATTATCTTACATCGTAGAAATCACTGTGAATTTTATATTTGAACTCGTCCACATTCCCACTTTGTCACATTATATTTATGCTCCATCACACTCACAGAGACACTTACCTTCCTCCTTTTGACATCATAGGCCTCAAGCAAAACATTCTGGGCAGACAGGCTTTTGTGCTATGCTCTAGCAGATCTATGAGTTCCTGGTGGTGATGACAGAGTGATGGGGTCCATGGCCATGTTAATACTGGCCCCTGGCATTTTTATGGACCTTAAAATATGTCTTATTGACAGATGCTTTTCACTTTGGTGCTACTTCTCTTATTCCCTGCCTATCTTGAAATACATCAAGACAGTTTTCAAAATAAACCATTGTCAATTAGCAATCGAAAAGACACGCCACATTTAAGCTCATGGTTTCAATGTGATGTTTGTTGGGGGATATCAGATCACATGTTTGTCAGGGAGAAGTTCCATTTCTCTAAGAGCTTGACGAGCTCTAATATTAAATGTGACACTGCTTTTAACGGACACCTTTCATTTTGAGACCATAATGGGAAAAGAAAGAAAGTTTAAAACTGTCTTTCTGTCCATCATGTTATGTATTGTATATATATATATATTAAAGAATATGGCTCCTGCCTTACCTCCTTGCTTGGACTCGACTATGGGAAGAAATCATTCATTGGCATAAATAAGATTGGTATTCGTCTAAGGTGAAGATAATTATTTAATTATTTGGATTAGACATGGGCACGACCAGAAAAAATGACGTTTTGAGTTTTCATTTGTCGGAATGGGTCCGTTTCGGGTCGTTTCCGTCTGTCACGAAATTTTTCAAAAATTTGTCGTTTCCGTTTGTCATTTGTTGTTTGTCGTTTCCACCGCGATTTAGTGTGATTTGACTTCCCAGAGCATAGGGGCGTCCCGCAATCAGGGCAAGCGCTAGGTGTTTTTGTGCCCTAGGCAGGGGGGGGTGGGGAAGGGGGGCGGGCGAGGGGGCGGGCGAGCGGGCAGGCGGCGGCCACGGGCGGGTGAGTGGGCGGGCGGCGGCGTGGGCAGACGGGCGAGTGGGCAGTTAGAATATCACTTAGGATAGAGGTTCTGTTCTTGGTTTGCACCCCAAATGTGTGTGTGTGCAAGCAAATTGAAGTTGAGAAAATAGAAAATAAATGGTAGTATATAATATATATTTAAAATAAATCCACACCTCCCACTCCCAGTCGAACCTCCCCCTTTATCCAATATCAGAAAAAAATCCTCACAAACTACCAGAGAAGAAATAAAGAATAAACTGCTATTCCCTTCAGCAGACAAAGCTGCAGGGAATCAAAGAAATTATTTTCTAAATTCAATTCCCTCCCTCCCTGACTAACTTAAATCCTAAAGCCTCCAGCCTCCCTCCTCAATCTCGATCGGATCACACCAGCACCAGCAGCCAGCCCTCCTCCCTCAACCACATCCATACACCCGACTGCAATTTCTGGAAGGTCCCTCGGCTTTTTATGCCCTCCGAGACATCCAGAAGTGTCAGTCAAAAACCTGGCGATGCCATTGGTGGAATGGTTCAAACAATTTGCATGGTCCCATCCCATGTCGAGCCCAAATGGGCAGGTTTAAAAAAATAAAAAATAAAATAAAATAAAATAACATAAAATCAATACGACGTTTTATTGCTATAAAAAAACCCACTGCTGCTACTATAAAAATTCAGGCATTTAAAATAAATAAATTTCATATGTTTCTGTGGTGATTTGGTGTGTTTTTTGACCACGATTTCAAAAGAAAAATTGCGGTCGCCATTTTGGATCCCCCCCCACTGCATGGCATGCAGCGAGACAGACGACGAGGATGACCCCCCCCAGCCTGGTGCAAGCAGCCCAGGACAGGAGAAGAGGGGGGGAAAGGCCGGGAACCCCCCAGAAACCACCCCTCTGGCAGGTGGCAAAGCCTCAGGCAGGCATATTTTCGCCTGCTTTTTTGGCCGGGAGTCGGGTTTTTTTTAAAAAAACTTTAAAAAACTTTTTATGTGCTTCGCATTGCGCGATCGCCATGATGCCACAAATGGAAACGAAAAACCTGATCAAATTTTTCTTTTTTCGGTTCGAGTTCGAGTTCTGACGGCTTAATTATCGTTACTGTTTCCGTTACGTAACGGAAATGATAACCAAAAATGGAAACGACAATTTCGCCGAGTCGTGCCCATGTCTAATTTGGATCATGGCAGGATTTTGGAAATGTAAATTCCTTTCCCTTGCTTATTAAGTAGTAGCTGCTTCTCAGAACTATTTTCAGAAATCTTTTTAAAAAATTAACTTGTTGATTAAATACAATGATCATTACCCATTTGGTGCCAAAGGGTGCCAAACAGAGCATGTAATACTACAGACTTAAAAAAATGCACTGATATACAGAATTACCGAGCCTCGGAGTGCTGGATGACTTAAAGAACCACTTCACTCCTCAGGACCTTCTTCTTGGGATAGACATCTCAGGATGAGCTCGTAAGGTGTGTTGGAGGATGCTACGAAGATTTGTCTTTGAAACCATGCTTGATGGTTTTTATTTTGGGCAGCTACTCTTCCTCTCTCTCTCTCTCTCTCTCAGTCAGTACCCAGACTCATTAGAACAAACTGTTACATGCATAAAGTGTTCTGCTTATATACTGCACCATACCACTTCAAGTAGTCTCTGGGTGGTTTTACAGTTTAATTACAGTATGCAGGCTACACATTGCCACCCCCCTCCGCACACCCAGCAAGCTAGGTACTCATTTTACCGACCTCGGAAGGATGGAAGGCTGAGTCAACCATGAGCCGGCTACCTGGGATTGAACGCCAGGTTGTGAGCACAGTTTAAGCTGCAGTACAGGCATTTAACCACTGAGCCACAAGGCTCCTAACTAGAGATGGGCACGACTTAGCGGTATTCCCGTTTCCGTTTCCGTTACTCGGTTCTGTTACTCTACGGAAACGGTAACGGGAATTACTCCGCCAGAATTCGAGCTCGAACCGACGAACGGACAATTTTGGTCTGATTTGTCATGCTCGTTACTTGCATCGCGCGATCGCGCGATGCCATGTGGCACAGAAAAAAAGTTTTTAAAAGTTAAAAAAACCCGGTTCCCGGACGAAAAGCAGGCGGAAAATGCCTGCCGTGCCTCAGGGCACCTACCAGAGGGGTTGTTTCTGGAGGTCCCCGGCCTCCCCCCCCCATCCCCCGTCCTGGGCTGCTCTGTGGGACTCGCCGCAGGCTCGCAGCCAGCAAAAAGCCCAGTCTCGCCGCCGGCCGCCGCAATTAAAGTGCAAGCAAGCGGCACGGACGGCACAGGAAAAAACTTTTAAACTCTCCCCCCACCCATTCCCGGGCCAAAAAAGCAGGCGGAAAAATGCCTGCTTGACTAAGGGTGCAGGGCACCTACCGTAGGGGTGGTTTCTGGAGGGGGGGTCCCGCCTCCCCCCCGTCCTGGGCAGCCGGACTCGCCATGCCATCCGGTCCGGGCGGGGGATCCAAAATGGGCGGCGAACGCAATATTGTTTTTGAAATCGTGGTCAAAAAACACACAAGCACAACAGAAAAACGCGAAAATTTATAAACTGCCAGATTTTTCACAGTAGCAGTGGTTTTTTTCTTGCAACAAAATGTCTCTCCTCTCCTCCTCTGTCCTCCATTGATTTTATTTTATTTTATTTTTTTTACACCTGCACAATGATGGGCTGGTCGAGTGGCCAGCCATGTGGGAGTGGACGACCATGCAAATTTTTGGAGCCATCCCACCAATCGCATGGCCACTTGGCCATGGAGACTTCTGGGATGTGCCAAAAAGCCCCCTAAAACCTGCCCTAGCCCCCTAACCCTAACCCGAACCCTTGACTCCAGTCCTTACCCATACGTCACAGACTGTCTTCTTAGTGGGTCAGAGAGGCACCCAGAGGTGCAACCCACTAGCCCACTGTAACCTTACCCGTCACTAGCCTAACCCTAGCCCTTGCACTAACCCACCTTAACCCTAAGCCAGATCTACTTGCATTGCACTACACGCAAGTACAATTCCCTTCTGTGTGAGACATGGTGGTGCGAGAGCCTTAGTTAGGCATCACCTATGGCTCTGGGTTCACTGCCATCACGAGTCTCACTGTCTGCAACTGGTATGCATATCCATATGGCTATTGCATACCATTTTGCAGCAGCAGCAGGTGAGGAGGGGAGACCCCCATGTTGAGGGGTCTCTTGGAGCCTGCTTCCCTTTCCTAGTGGGTGAGGATAGGAGGCACCCACGGGTGCCTCCAGGAGCCCGCTTTCCCTTTATAGCGGGCCAGAGGAGGCACCCACCCCACAGAGGTGCCTCCAGGAGCACGCTACCCCCCAAAAAACCAGTACTAATGAAAACGAGAAAACGAAAAAACGAACCAACTAATTTTTGCGAATTTTCACGAAAAACGGAAACGACCAGAAACGGAACCGGCCCGACTAATGACAACTCGAAAAAAAAATTTTTCAAGTCGTGCCCATCTCTACTCCTAACATAATATTTGTTTGGGAGTAATGTGAGAAATCTGTGTCATTTATTTCATGCTCTCACACACTCCCACAATTTTAGTGTGGTTACATCCACCCCATTATAATATGAATCAGACCTGCCCCCTATAAAATTGTTAGGGGCCTCCTCTTAGTGTTAAGCTTGGGCTGTGAACATTCAAGGAATGTACAATGCCAATCCGGCAGGACTACTCAAATTGCTAGTTGAACTGCTAGATGGATGTTCTGCCTGCTTCAATGGTCTAGAATGCTCATGCTTTTTCCATAGCAGTGGAATGTTACCCTCAGAAAACAGTGCAGAAATCTAGGATTAAATCATGCCATGGGCATTGCAAACCACCTTTTGCTCTTGGGTGTGAAATATAATGGTATTACCTATATAACACATTATTTTTGTAGTCATGATCAAGTGACAGCATGCCTTTGATGCAATCTAAAACAAGTGATAAGAATGTTCCACGTACAGTATCATAAAATATCGTATTTTTCCACCTATAAAATGCCCCATGTATAAGACGAACCCCACTTTCCCAACCCAAAATCACAGTTTCACAACTCCACAGTTCTTGGCTCTGCTTACTTCAGGGTATAAAGCAAAGCAAAGCAAAGTGTTCTGCTTATATACCGCCCCATACCACTACAAGTAGTCTCTGGGCGGTTTACAATTTTGATTACAGTGTGCAGGCTACACATTGCCCCCCCAGCAAGCTGGGTACTCATTTTACTGACCTCGGAAGGATGGAAGGCTGAGTGAACCTTGAGCCTGCTACCGGGGATTGAACCCAGGTCGTGAGCACAGTTTTACCTGCAGTACAGGCATTTAACCACTGCGCCACGACCACCCTCAATTTTTAGTTTAACAATTTTAGACAAAAATTTAGTCTTGTACACTGAAAAATACTGTGCTTGGGGAACTGTAACGAATAATGGTTCTATATTATTGGTTTGATTAAAAAATTCTGTTTGTTGAAAGCAACAGATGGAGGGCCTATTTTTGTGACAAAGAAGCCCAAATGAATTAATGTCCACCTTTCAGTTGTGATACTGATTGCTATCTAGACTCAGTTTTGATTGACACCTATTTTCTTCAGGGGTGATCGAATTCATTTCAAAATTCCTCCACATGGACATTTGTAATGGATGAGCTGACAGCCCTGTATAGACAACTAGAACATAAAAACTGAGAAATGTAATTGCGTGTTATTTAGTAGAAACATGTCCACACCAAAACAAACAAAGAACGACAACACAGCATTAAAGAGAGGACTTGTTTTCTACCCAGCTTTTATTTCATGCAAAAAGTGGGACACCTCTCTCTTCGGTAAACCTTTTAAGTTAACCTCCATGTGCAAATGCAAATCATGTCTATCATGATTCCTATTTCCGTATGGTACAGAATGTTCCTCAGCACCTGTGGATCAACATGAACACCACCAGGATGGGAGAAGTAGCATTAGAGTACAGTATAGTAGAAGAATGAGATCTTGCAGTGTCTTCTGGACTGGGTTTTTATGTTGTTTCATATCATGATAAATACAAACAAATTGACAGACTGTTTCTGCCCTGGTTTCAAACCTAATCCAGAATGCGGCACTTTCCTATATGCACTTTATTTTGATAATCTGATGGCTTGGATAACATTGCAGAGGGATTTTTCTGCACTTGTATTTACTACAGCATCATAGCAAGAGTGTTGGTATCAGCCTGGTAGCCTTAGATGCAGAAATCTGAGGGTCTTTTGCATTTATTGTCTGAAATTGTCTCTAGTTATCTTCATTGTGAAGGAATAAATCTAAACACAGAGATACTTTATTTGAAAAAGAACATGTTGACCACCAGGCGAAGTTTTGTCTCTCAGAATCTGTGATTTTTCAGACTGCGGCAGTACTCTGCTTGCACATCATAGCCAACAGGAGTGAACTGAAACTTTTCCTACCACTTTAATTGCATCTCCATAACTTTTCATTGTGAGCAGTAAAATCTATAAGTACAGTTTATTATGCTTCCGATTCTCGAAGCATAATAATTTAGAGGAGGGTCCCCAATGATAAAGTTATCCCGATATAATTTATGTACTTGGGCTTACTCTTGAGTAAGTATACTTGGGATGGCTGCCAAGACACATAGCTGTTAAAACACAGGCCCAGTTTCCGTTGAAAGTAAAGCTTTTATTGTTTGTGTCTTCTGACAGGGATGGAGATTATAAAGACAACTTGTTCACAAAGTGCACACAGCTGGCAGAGTGGGGGCAGGGGTTCTCACAATAAAAAAAAAAAAATCCCAACAACTCCTGGGCCGCTGCAGGGCTCCTTGTCAGTAAGATACTCAGAGGTGGTTAATTGGATATTAATGTGTCAGATTCTCAACAAAATAGCACAAAATATGCCAAAAAATGCATCTCAGAGGAAGCAGCCCCCCCTCTAACTTTTACAACAAACCTTTGTTTAGAAGAGGAGCTGCAGCAGTGGAAGATTTATGACATGTTGACATAACTGATGGCAAAGGAGTTGGCCGATGCTCTGGGTGTGAAGGTCCAAAGGAGAACATCTGCATTAAGAAGCTCATTCTCTTAAACACACTGATCAAAATATTAATGCTCCACATAAACACGAGTGCCTTATCTGACAGTGATTTACATTTGGAACGAGCTAATCCGGCAACACCGTGCATCTTTATTCATTACCAGCAGCCTTTACTTAACACTTCATGCCCGCTTGCGCAGGTGGACAATCTACTCAGAGTGACTATTGTGTTTATGTTATTTTTTCATAAGCCCGGTTCGAAAATTTGTCAAACTGCATCATTGTTTAACTATGTGCCAGTCAAAGGGAAATTGCCAGATGGAGCAGTTTTCCCCTAACCTTGCTCCAGGCAATGAAATTACACATAGGCCACAGTCTTATGTCAAGTCTTTTTTTTAAGGGGGGGTCATGAATAGGTATGACTATGTGCATTCACAAAACCTGGCTTTCTTATGCCACTAATTTTATATGAAGGCTCATGCCAATGGTAAATAAAACTTCATGTCCGTCATGTCACTCATTAACTGGGTTCTCATAATTTATGTATTTAAGGCCTGCTTGTTCACCAGGCAATCAACCAGTAAACCATGTTTTATAGGTGTTAGTGTTTATAGAAACTGTAAATAAATGTAAAACAAAAAAAATCCAGGTTCAGAAAAATGATCAAGCTTAAGTCATTTATCATTGTTCCAAATGGAAAAATCTGAGAACTTCTTGAGCCAAAGCAAATGTTTCTCTGGTCCCCCCCAGCCCCCCAACCCAACCCACATTTTAAAATAACTAGATTGTAGCATTTTCTTAGCATGATCTGATGAAATGGAAAACTTTGCAGATCACATGTTTTACATGAGGGCTTTGCTTAAAAGCGTGATCTGTGCCCATTGTCAAAATGGCCTTATTTAAATTCAGCAATGCTGATGAGCTTGAAGGAGACACAAAATAGGTTAGTTTGAAATGTTGAGGAAGATTTATTTTTATAGGTCAAAAGAAGCTTCTCACCAAGAACAAAGGCTCTCACAGAACCTCTATGTGTTTTTCTGTACTCCATGCATCTGAGGAAGTTGATTTCTGTCCAGAAAAGCTTTTGCTGATCGAATGTGTTACTCCCTAAAGTGCCACAGATACACTTTATTATGGTTTTTTCATATTTCTTCCGTATCTTCCTAATAATCCGAAGATATGATATAATAATAAACATGAAGATAGCCTTCTCTGGGAAGAAAATGGTCATATCAAGCTGAGAATTTGACTGGATGAACAGTGTGACAAGTTCTTTTGTTCGGAAAAGACAAAAACAGTAATTATCATTATTTTACTTACTTTATATTAAGCAACATGGTCCTAAAGGGTCTTTCTTTCTCTTTAACATTTCTATGAGCCTTGGGTTTCAGTGGTTAAACTGCACTCAAAACTCTGATCATAGCCTGGGTTCAATTCCAATGGATTCAGTAGCCACTGCACAAGGTTAGCTGGACCTTCATCCTGAGGTTGCTGAATTAGTACCCACCTTGCTGTGTGTGTGTGTGTGTGTGTGTGTGTGTGTGTGTGTGTGTGTGTGTGTGTGTGTGTGTGTGTGTGTGTGTGTGTGTGTGTGTGTGTGTGTGTGTGTGTGTGTGTAAATATGTAGCCTGCATAATGAAATTATAACCTGCCCAGAGAGTGCCTTAAGCTCTAACAGCAGTGTATAGGTGGCACACTGTGTTATGAAGAGCCAGACTCTTATGGAAGAAGTAGCAAAGAAGTGGTTCCCATTGTGGGTTTTTGGATGTTGTTGGACATGACCTCCCATTGTTCAAGGCCTCTGGTCATGCTAACTGATGATATTGGAATTGTAGTCTAACAATATTTGGGGATCCGGAATTGGGAAACATCTAATCAAACCTTGAATAACAGCCTTTGGCACTATTTATAGGTCAAAGGAAGCCTAAGCAGAACACACTTTTTCTATGATTCTCTTAACTTTACATGGCTCATACTAGTCATGATGGGGAATCTTAAAGATAAGTATGAGTTTAGTGGATGAGACTTCTGATAGCATGTCCTTCTGGCCTTCTTCTCTCTCTATAGATACAGCACGTGTGTACAAGATAATTATTGGGGGAAGCCATGTATATGCATTCATTTGTCATATTTATCTCACCTTTGTCTCAAAATCAAGACTTGGGGCATCTGCCAGCACCATTAAAAAAGCATGTGCAAATGAAATTTCAGGAGGTCATCATATTAAAACACAGTTAAACAACTTGGTTACAATATTAAGGCACAACTGCATTACAAGCAATGTTGAAAGCACATCCAGTGAAAGCACTCTGAGGAGAAAGCCTCTTCTTTACTTGCAAATTGCAAAAAGTTTCCTTGATAGGATGCTTGCTGGCAGAAAGGATGGGGGTTCCTTTGCTAGACCAGACTTTCTTGGAAGGGAATTCCACTGCCTGGAAGCAGGTGGCTCTATAAATCTCATAGCATTCATCACCTTTAGAGATGGGCACGACTTAGCGGTATTCCCGTTTCCGTTTCCGTTACTCGTATCCGTTACTCTACGGAAACGGTAACGGGAATTACTCCGCCAGAATTCGAGCTCGAACCGACGAACGGAAAATTTGGTCTGATTTGTCGTGCTTGTTACTTGCATCGCGGTGATCGCGCAATGCCAAGCGGCACAGAAAAAAAGATTCTAAAAGTTAAAAAAAACCCGATTCCCGGCCCTAAAAGTAGGCGAAAACTGTCTGAGGGCACCTACCAGGCCAGAAGGGTGTTTTATTTGGGGGGGGGGTTTCCCGCCCTCCTCTCCTTGGCTATTGCTACTGCTGCGCTGCTGGTACCAGGCTGGGAGGGTGCATCCATTTGCCATGCAGTGCGGGGGATCCAAAATGGCGACCGCAATATTTTTTTTGAAATCGTTGCCCAAAACCCCACCAAAGCACCACAGAAACATGCGAAAATTAGCTATTTTAAATGCTTGAATTTTTACAGTAGCAGCAGTGGGTTTTTCTTGCAAAAAAAGAGTCTCCGTTGATTTTATTTTATTTTATTTTATTTTATTTTTTTACACCTGCACATTCGCAATGATGGGCTCGCCCATGGGAGTGGACCATGCAAATTTTCCACCAATCGCATGGCCATTTGGCCAGGTTGACCACAGAGACTTCTGGGATGTGCCAATCGGGCATAAACAGCCCACCACTAATCGTAGCCCAAACCTGAACCCTAAGCCTAAGCCTAACCCATACGCCAGTACACTGTCCTTCTAAGTGGGTCAGAGAGGCACCCAGAGGTGCACCCCAATACTCACCCTAACCTCACCCATAACTAGCCTAACCCTAGCCCTTGCGCTAACCCGTCTTAACCCTAAGCCAGATCTACTTGCATTGCACTACATGCAAGTACGTGAGACACAGCAGGTGCAAAGAGTCTGCCAGTCCGTCACTTGTGGCTCTGGCTGACTCCTGCAGCTCCCTCCAGGAGCCCTCTACCCCCCCAAACCAGTACTAACGACAACAAAAAACGAAAAAACGAACCGACTAATTTTTGCGAAATTTCGCAAAAAACGGAAACGAGCCGAAACGGGCTGCCTCCGACACACGACAACTCAAAAACGTCATTTTCCCTAGTCGTGCCCATCTCTAATCACCTTCACTAAAAATATAGAAATATAAAATACAGGAAAGGATTTTCAGCCTTGCAGCCATGGCAACTGTGAATATAAATAAATGCTCACAACAAGTTTATCAATGCAATCATGTGGAGACTTATTGGTGAACGTCAAGGATTGGCAGCACTGTGACTTGGTTTTATATCCGTTGTTTTTACATATTGGTCAATGTCAGCATCAACATTTATCAAGACAAACAGATGTTTTCAAATGCTTGCCCTTCTTTTCTGAAAAGCTGTGTTTTATTTATTAATAATAAATAATTATTTTATTTATAATAAAATAAAAATAATAAATGTATTATTTATTATTTAATTTATTTAAATTATTTCAATCTGAGGACAACACACGTATGTCCCATGTATTGCAAAGGTGCAGTCAGCTGGATCAATGACACATGACAATGGATCGAATAAGAATCAGTAGGTCATCTACTTATGTAATGAGAAAGCATTGAGCTAAATCCAACTGTTAATTGCAAGTAAAGTAATCCTGTTGTATCGTTGAGACTTTGGTATGTCAAAACTCCTACAAGTCTTGCTGATTCGACAAGCCCTGCTGATTCAATGTCCTGTAACTGGGACCAAAAATGGAATTTAACTCATAACGTTTTGCTAAAGAATAACATGCCATTACATGCAAATAGAATTGAGTTTCATAAATTAACATAAGGATGACAAAACTAGGTTGATGGATATTGGTGGCAATTTCCTATCATTAAAATCAAATTATTTGCACCATGTTTTTTACACTAGCATTACATGAGTTTTGGGGATATTTTCTGACCGCTGTGACAGTTCAAATGTATTGAGAATTAGTGTTAGAATTGAGTCAAGAGTTCAGTTTCAGTTAAGATTAAGGCTACATTTCTTGTTTGCTTAACTTTAATGAAAATACAATGAATTCTCAAATGGATCCAACTTACTGACAACCAGAATAAATTCTGCATCATGGACTGCTCTCTTGTGTTCACTCCATCGGAGATTTGGTCCCAAAAGATCACATTAACTGGGACAAAGGAATAGGTGATTCCATGGAAAAGGAAGAGATAGGCCAGGTTATTTTTTCCTGGCTGTGTTTTGTTTGCAAAAGTGTTTCCAAATGACACCTTTAGAGAATGTTTGCACACTGGATGGTATTGATAGCAAAACATTTCAAAGTGCTCACCTTAACTTATAAAGCACTATTCGACCTGGTTCTTAGCTACATCAAAGAGCGAATCTCACAGTATGAACCAGCTTGGGTGCTAAGGTCATCAGGAGGATTTTCTTTCCATCCCGCCAGGCAGGGTAAAAATGCTCATAAATAAATAAATAAATAAATAAAATTAAAAGACTGAAATGCCCCATTCTGGTGCGTTCATATTAAAATTAGCTACTTCTTCATAATAGAATAATAGTTTTTACAGAAATTATTGCCTTTACCAACATAAAGTAAATGTTAAAATGATTTTTTATGTTGCACTTTTTTGAAAATATGAAGATTTTTTTTAAAAAAAAATCTCGAGTGGCCTTCAGGATTTTCCTGACAATGCTAGGAACTTTTCAGCTTCCTTAGGTAAACATGTTCATATGTAGCAAAGCAAAAGAAGGCCCATTGTTCAGAAGACGGGGATATCACCCTGGATCGCTCAGTGGTTTTAGTTTCTGGCTTAGGAGCCAGAGGTTAAGAATGATTCCTCTAACTGGGCCTGCTGGGAAAAGAACCAGCCAGAGTGGCCACGGGCAAGCTGCACATTCCTGGGGTGCCCCCAGAAGAAGGGAATGAGAAACTACTCACGATATTTTTAAAAATGGGTTGTGATGATGATGATGATGATGATGATGATGATGAAGAAGAAGAAGAAGAAGAAGAAGAAGAAGAAGAAGAAGAAGAAGAAGAAGAAGAAGAAGAAGAAGAAGAAAATACCAGGCATAGTCATTCAAAATTATGAAAACATTGACTGGTGTTACATAAGAGATAAAAGTTTTAACCAAAAACTTAGGTATCTGTTAAATAATGGCACAGTATGTATTCTGGCATGTAATATCGTGACATTTCTTGACATAGTTCCCAAAGCCCCAAAGGTTGTGAGGATTACTGATGTGGGTTTCATCTACAAGCGAGATTTGCCAGGTCTCTATATTTTGTTAGTTTTTCCAACTCTTTAGCTTCAAACTCTGACATCCCCTGGAATTGCAATGTCAATTAAAATTGTTTTTAAAAATGTGCCATGGAAAATTACTTATCCTAGGCATGTAAATGGTAGGGGTACCTTCTGCAAGCAATTTTAGGGAACCCTTTGAAATTTAGAAAGGTTTGGGTTTCAGGGAGCTGAGTTATGAAGCTCCAAAGGGGGTCCCCCTAGAAAATTTTTTTTTTGAATCAATGGGAAGTGCTCTCGCTCACCTGATCAGCTTCCTATTCCAATTAGAAATGTTTTTTTTCTCTAGGGGGACCCCCTTTGGAGCTTCATAACTCAGCTCCCTAAACCCCAAACCTTTCTAAATTTCAGGGGGTTACCTAAAATTGCTTGCATAGCATAGCATTTCATTTCATTTTGCTTCATTTTGCAAAAAAAAAAAACTTTAAAATTCATTTTGTAATGAAATTACCCTAGAAATGAAACAAAACGAAACAAAACACTTTTTTTCCATTTTGTGCCCATCCCTAGTGAATTTTCATGGGTTCTGTGTGATCTAGGAGAGTGTAGAATGGAGTGCTTGCTTTGTAAAATGCTGGAGGTCCAAATACTCCTGTCTGCCACTTTATTCTGCACATTCAGTAACTTTGGGGCCCATTTTGTAACCTCACATCAGTCATGGATGCCACTTTTTGGGATTTTAGCTCAATGTGTGTCATTTTCATAAGTAATGCCATTCTTTTTAGCACTGAAACATGTCTGTTTGTGTGTGACTTGCCTTAATTACAATGGAAGAATTGTACCTATCTAATTATGTCACTGTCACAGAATATGGGGCACAATTCCTGTTGTTTTTGTTGGTGACAGTGGCATGTGGCTGGTTAATATTGCTATGAAGGAGAGGAACATGGCATTCTAATACTTGGCTTCCTGCCCACTGTTTTATGTTTCACTCACAACTTGGCTTCTAGGGCCTCCAACATTTTTCTTATTGTTAACATAAATTAAACACACTTCAAACATCTAGCATTTTGAATGGTAATTACACAAGGAGATTCTAATTCATCTTAAGAGCATTTTGCCACATTTTCTTGTTATATAAGCAATTGTTTCCTATTGTGTTGGCAGCCCTTTAGCAATGCTAATTTGTAATTCTCTTTGAACTGTCTGAGGGTTTCTCAGAAATGTTTATATAGCCTGTGAAGCTAAACAAACAGGGACAGGACCCTGGAAATTTATTGGTATGCAGGTGATCTGTGTTTATCTGCAGGCAGATGATTTGGTCTAAGCCTACAACATACATTTCCCATTAGAAAGACAAGCGACTTACCAACAATCCCTTCTCAGAGCCCTGACAAATCTATTTACCTGCTTGTGTCTTTAGAACAGCACTCAAGGGAGTAGTATAGAACCTTGCCAAATAATACTAACAACAACAATGTCAACAACAACATCATCATCAAAAAGGATAGATACTACACTTGGCCAAAAAGCAAAGAATCAATTGTGTGGAATGTCAATGCTAAAAATGTTGATAGAAAGTTTAGGATTTGGATAATGATTTAGGAGTATAACATATTAGTTACTATATATTCAGAAAAATTTGCAACCATGTTAGTGTATAATGGCTTAACAGAAGAAATTTCCCTAGGTTGGGGTACATTAGGTATATAGTACTTACAGCAAAATTATAAGAAAATGTTATTAGGCAAAATAATTCAATAAGGGATATAGATTTTTCAGTAAAATCAAATCTTAATAGCTGTTGTGAGTTTTTCGGGCTGTTTGACCATGTTCTGGAAATTTTTCTCCCTGACGTTTCGCCAGACTTTGTGGCTGGCACCTTCAGAGGGCAAGGAGCTCAGGGAACTAGGAGTTCTCTCTGTGCTCTGGGGTATAGATTGAGTGAACCTATGTGGTATTGAGGTTGTGGTAAAGAGGAAACCTGTCCTATGCAGGAGAATAGGTATTAGCCATTGTATTGTGATGGAGGGATTAAGAAGTTTCACTGCAATCAGGGGTGGCAGCAATCCTTCTCTGTAGTTGATGGGTGTCGTTAGCTGTTCTATCATGTGAAATGATCACACCATTGCTTGTGGCTGGGTATGAATAATTGAACATTGATCTTTTGCACTCTGTAGTTTTCAGTACTGGAAGCCAGGCTTTGTTGATTTTTAGACTTTCTTCTTTTCTGTTGGAACTGTGCTTATGTTTGTGGATATCAATGGCTTCCCTATGTAGTCTGACATAGGGATTGGTAGTTTGTCCAGTGCCTCTGTGTCCTGGAAGAGGATTTCATGTCCAGTTTATTTCAGGGTGTGTTCATCTACTGCTGATTTTTCTGGTTGTCTTAGTCTGCAGTGTGTTTATGTTCCTTGTTTCTGGTCTGGATGCTGCACTTTGTGGTCCCAATATATACCTGGCCACAACAACAAGGTATCCGGTATACTCCTACAGTGGCAAGTGCGTTCCTTTTGTCCTTTGCTGACCATAGCATCTGTTATATTTTTTGTGGTGGGTCTAAATGCTGTTTGTCGGTTGTGTTTTTTCAACACTTCGCCCATGCAGTCCATGAGTCCTTTTATGTGTGGAAGAAATACTTTGTTCTTCAATTTGATGTTTTTTCAGTTTGATGGCTCTTTTTATTTCATTCTTCGAATAACCATTTGCCTGTATGGCTCAATTCAGGTGACTGAGTTCAGTGTTGTGGAATTCAGATTCACAGTTTCGGTTTGCATGGTCTACAAGTGTTTTGATTATGCCTCTTTTTTGTCGTGGGTGGTGGTTGGAATTTTTATGTAGGTGCCAATCTGTGTGTGTGGGTTTTTGGTAGACCTTGTGTCCTAATTGGAGGTCTGGTTTGCATATGACCTTGACATCTAAGAATGAGAGTTTCCCCTCTATTTCTTTTTCAATTGTGAATTCTTTATTTGGGTGGATATTGTTGAGCTACTTTAAAAATCTTCCCGTTTTCCTGGTTCCTAGTTCCCTGAGCTCCTTGCCATCTGAATATGCCAGCCACAGAGTCTGGTGAAATGTCAGGAAGAAAAACCCAGAACGTGGCCAAACAGCCCAAAAAACTCACAACTGCTATCATATCCCAGCAGTGAAAGCCTTCAAGAATACATCAAATCTTAATCTTTTTGTGTAAAGATGGTACATTATGGTACAGAAGATCCCTCTAATGTTCGAGATTAAGTTAAATTACATTTGAAGGAATTTTAAGAAATATATAGGTATAAATCATGATGATGTTGTTCAGTTGTGATAAATAAGAAAAAGAGATGATTGAGAAAAAATTAATCTTAAAATTAAGTATCTAGTTTTTATATTAGTTAAATTTTGCAAAGGTTTTTATAAAAGAAAATGTTGATAAATTGAAAGATGAAATCAAAAATAAATTAAATGAATATAAGGAACAATAAGAACCTTGGGCATTCTGCTTCACCCCACCTTTCTCTGGTGAAAAAAAGAAATGTGTCCTTTCAAAGAAGAGCCAAATGGAGTGGAGGTATGTGTGCCTGCATGGCCTTTGCCCCTTAGTTTGAAGGCCTCTGGTTCAGATGCAGCTTTACTACAAGAACATCCGGCCTCATATGAGACAGACATGTCTGGCAAACTTCACCTTGCCAAGAACTTTACATCTAAGATTAATCTCCTGGCAAACCCCATCCTTCCATGCTTGGATTTTTGGCACTTGCCTTGAAGAAGTGGAATTTATCCACCAAAGCTTACAATATATATATTTGAAAAATTTATCAGTGGCCCATAAAGGTATCACCTACGGCCTAGTCTTCCATTTGTTTTTTGTAATGGCCACATGTCCCCTCCGCTTATTTCCATGGTTTGAAAAAAATGCTTTGTGTAAAATAAACTTTTGGTCCAATATATATATAGTTATTATTCCATTAATAACTATTGTGATGTTTGTATAATATTGTAGTAAAAGAGTACATATAAAAAGTGGTATAAGTTTCAAACATTGGCAAGGTTAGGGTAATAATAATAATAATAATAATAATAATAATAATAATAATAATAATAATAATAATAATAATAATAATAATACCAAAAATGAAGTCATCAAGGTGCTCTGGAATTTCAGAATCCAATGCGACAGACACCTTACTATATTATACAAGCAAGAAAACAAAATTCAAATAATTGATGTGGCAATACCAGGAGACACAAGAGTCAGCAGCAAAGAGTTAGAAAAAATAACCAAATATCAAGACTTAGAAACAGAAATCAAAAAAGCTATGGAAAAAGAAAGCAAGAACAATACCTATAATAATAGGCACCTTCGGTGCAACCCCAAAAGATCTGGATCAACATCTGAAAACCCTCGGCATTGACAAGATCAACATCAGTCAACCAGAAATGGTGACATTATTAGGAACAACATATATTCTATGAAGATATCCCTAGTCATCCTAGGTTCTTGGAAGAGCTCGATCATTGGAGAAGGCCAGCTCCAGCTTAAAACCTGGCAGTGTGTTCACCATATTATTATTATTATTATTATTATTATTATTATTATTATTATTATTATTATTATTATTATTATTATTATTATTATTATTATTATTATTATTAATAATAATAATAATAATAATAATAATAATAATAATAATAATAATAATAATAATAATAATAATAATAATCCCCCCAAGGGTGCCGCCTTGTCGTGGCGGGGGGCTTAACTGCTCCAGCAGGTCCAACCTTACCAGAGAGCTCTTGATTGAGGAACAGAACTAAGCGCACCCAACAACCCATGAATCATGGTGAAATACAATATAAAGAAGCCTATACCGGCTCGGTTGTCGCCCGGGTTAACCAGGACCGCGATGGGTGTTGATGAACCTGGACATCCATTGATAAATGGGCTACAGGTCACGGGTCCCATTGCTGAGCAACCAGGGCATGGGCCTGTAGAGTTACTGGAAGCTGAACCATCTCAGAAGCGGCAGAAATATACTCTACCAGAGAATTGGACAATCATGAAATGCTATTATAGAGCGGAACCTGAAAAATGTGGCTACCAAAAGCAGATACATCAGTTATGGAAACAAGAATATCCAAACTCCAATATAACTGAATTACGATTAGCTGACCAGCGAAGATATATTATCAGAAACAAGGTGTTTAGTAAAGTTGAACTAGAAGAAATACAGAGGAGTTGTGAAATTGGAGGTCAACAAATTATCCAAATAGAAGGGAAAAATAGATTAATAACACCTGGGGACATTGAACAGTCAAAAGTTGAAGAAAATATGGATGTTGCGCAAAACTTTGAACCAAAAGAAGGTTCAAATAGGATTGGAACACCAGCAGAGCTCACTATTAGGCAGCAAGAATTGAAGAATAAAATACTCACACATGCTGCATTAAATGAAGAGAGGGGAAGGCTCCCAATTTTAAAGACTGTGCCTAGAAAAAAATTGGCACAATTGATGAACGATGTAAACTCAGCATTTGCAACAATCCAGATAAGGTCAATTGAAGAGATAAATCAGGTTGCTTATAGTGCAGCAGTAATAGTAACGGAAGAACTAGGTATTCCACAATTGAAGGCCCCCCCCCCAAATGCATTGAGAAACCACGGTGGAAAATCAGACTGGAGCTTAAAATCAAAAGACTCCGAGCAGATGCGAGTAACTTAAAAAACCTGCAGGAGGACAAATTAAAGAATGGTAAGTTCAAGAAATATTTGACTAAAAAATACTGGCTAAGTACAAGGAAAATTGGAGAAGCATTGGAAATAGTGAAACAGCAAATAACAGCATCAGCTAGAAAAATTGAAAGATATGATGCTAGATTTACTCAGTTCTTGTTTTTGGCTTGTGTAATGGGGCACATTTCTACTTTTGTGTCCCAGTTGATCAGTGAGGCTACAAAATAAAACAGGCTGAACTGTGCTTTCATCATTGTAAGGCTAATTACACTGGTGACAATAAGGCCTGTAATAAGACTTCCTGGGGTAGGAACTGGCAAGCCACCCCGGTATCCCTGCCAAGAACATCCCATGGTCAGAAACAAAAGGCTAAAAGATATGACGCTGGAAGATGAGCCCTTCAGGTCGGAAGGTGTCCAACATGCTACTGAGGAAGAGCGGAGGACAAGTACAAGTAGCTCCAGAGCTAATGAAGTGGCTGGGCCAAAGCCGAAAGGACGCTCAGCTGCAGACGTGCCTGGAAGAGAAAGGAAAGTCCAATGTTGCAAAGAAATATACTGCATAGGAACCTGGAATGTGAGATCTATGAACCAGGGTAAGCTGGATGTGGTCAAACGTGAGATGGAAAGAATAAACATTGACATCCTGGGCATCAGTGAACTTAAATGGACAGGAATGGGTGAATTCAGTTCAGATGACTATCACATCTACTACTGTGGGCAAGAATCCCATAGAAGAAATGGAGTAGCCTTCATAGTCAACAATAGAGTGAGAAAAGCAGTGCTGGGATACAACCTAAAAATGATAGAATGATCTCGGTACGATTCCAAGGCAGCCCTTTGAACATCAGAGTAATCCACGTTTATGCACCAACTACCGATGCTGAAGAGTCTGAGATTGACCAATTTTATGAAGACTTACAAGAACTTCTAGAACTGACACCAAAGAAAGATGTTCTTCTCATCATAGGGGATTGGAATGCTAAAGTAGGGAGTCAAGTGATAAAAGGAATAACTGGCAAGTTTGGCCTTGGAGTTCCAAATGAAGCAGGGCAAAGGCTAATTGAGTTTTGTCAAGAGAACAAGCTGGTCATTGCAAACACTCTTTTCCAACAACACAAAAGGCGACTCTACACATGGACATCACCAGTTGGACAATACCGGAATCAGATTGACTATGTTCTCTGCAGCCAAAGATGGAGGAGCTCTATACAGTCAGCAAAAACAAGACCTGGTGCTGACTGTGGCTCAGATCATCAGCTTCTTATTTCAAAATTCAAACTTAAACTGAAGAAAGTAGGGAAGATCACGGGGCCAGTCAGGTATAACCTAAGTCAAATCCCATATGAATACACAGTGGAAGTGAAGAATAGATTCAAGGAACTAGATTTGGTGGACAGAACACCTGAAGAATTATGGATGGAGGCTTGTAACATTGTACAGGAGGCTGCAATGAAAAATATTCCAAAGAAAAGAAAATGCAAGAAAGCAAAGTGGTTGTCCAACGAGGCCCTACAAATAGCGGAGGAGAGAAGGGACGCAAAATGCAAGGGAGAAAGGGAAAGATACAGAAAATTGAATGCAGACTTCCAAAGAATAGCAAGGAGAGACAGGGTGGCCTTCTTGAATGAACAGTGCAAAGAAATAGAGGAAAACAACAGAAAAGGAAAAACCAGAGATCTGTTCAAGAAAATTAGAGATATTAAAGGGGTATTTCGTGCAAAGATGGATATGATAAAGGACAAAAATGGTAGGGACCTAACTGAAGCAGAAGAGATCAAGAAGAGATGGCAAGAATATACAGAAGAATTATATCGGAAAGATCTGGATGTCCCTGATAACCAAGATAGCGTAATTGCTGACCTGGAGCCGGACATCCTGGAAAGTGAAGTCAAGTGGGCCTTAGAAAGCATTGCAAACAAGGCCAGTGGAGGTGACGGCATTCCAATTGAACACTTTAAAACCTTAAAAGAGGATGCTGTAAAGGTGCTGCATAAGATATGCCAGCAAATTTGGAAAACCCAGCAGTGGCCAGAGGACTGGAAAATATCGGTCTACATCCCAATCCCAAAGAAAGGAAATGCCAAAGAATGCTCCAACTATCGCACAATTGCACTCATTTCACATGCTAGCAAGGTTATGCTCAAAATTCTACAAGGCAGGCTTCAGCAGTATGTGGAAAGAGAACTTCCAGAACTACAAGCTGGATTTCGAAGGGGCAGAGGAACTAGAGATCAAATCGCCAACATGCGCTGGATTATGGAGAAAGCCAGAGAGTTCCAGAAAAACATCTACTTCTGCTTCATTGACTATGCCAAAGCCTTCGACTGTGTAGACCACAACAAACTATGGCAAGTCCTTAAAGGAATGGGAGTGCCTGACCACCTTATCTGTCTCCTAAGAAATCTATATATGGGACAAGAAGCAACCGTCAGAACTGGATATGGAACAATTGACTGGTTTAGAATTGGGAAAGGAGTACGACAAGGCTGTATACTGTCACCTTGCCTATTTAACTTATATGCAGAGTACATCATGAGAAAGGCCGGTCTGGATGAATCACAAGCCGGAATTAAGATTGCCAGAAGAAATATCAACAACCTCAGATACACAGATGATACTACTCTAATCGCAGAGAGTGAGGAAGAATTAAAGAACCTCTTAATGAGGGTGAAAGAGGAGAGTGAAAAAAATGGGCTGAAGCTCAACATCAAAAAAACTAAGATCATGGCCACTGGTCCCATCACCTCCTGGCAAATAGAAGGGGAAGAAATGGAGGCAATGGCAGAGTTTATTTTCTTGGGCTCCTTGATCACTGCAGATGGCGACTGCAGCAATGAAATAAAAAGACGCCTGCTTCTTGGGAGGAAAGCAATGGCAAACCTAGATAGCATCCTAAAGAGCAGAGACATCACTTTGCCATCTAAGGTCAGGATGGTTAAAGCTATGGTTTTTCCAGTAGTGATGTATGGAAGTGAGAGCTGGACTATAAAGAAGGCTGATCGCCGCAGAATTGATGCTTTTGAGCTGTGGTGCTGGAGGAGAGTCTTGAGAGTCCCCTGGACTGCAAAGAGATCAAACCTATCCATTCTGAAAGAAATCAACCCTGAATGTTCACTGGAAGGACAGATTTTGAAGCTGAGGCTCCAGTACTTTGGCCACCTCATGAGAAGAGAGGACTCCCTGGAAAAGTCCCTGATGCTGGGAAAAATCGAAGGCAAAAGGAAAAGAGGATGACAGAGAATGAGATGGTTGGACGGTGTCATCGATGCAACCAATATGAATTTGACAAAACTCCGGGAGGCAGTGGAGGATAGGAAGGCCTGGCGAGCTCTGGTCCATGGGGTCACGAAGAGTCGGACACGACTGAACGACTGAACAACAACAACAAAGGCAACCAGTTGTTTCAATCAGATCAAAGAAAGTTCTATCAGAGTTTAAACCAGAAGATAGGTAAAAAAGATGAAAAGCCTGAAAAAATGGCAACCATTCAGTTTTGGAAAGACATATGGGGGACTGAGAAAGACTATAATAGAAATGCTGGATGGCTCCAAGATTTTGAGAAGAAATTCTCCAAGTGCACAATGGACCAACTAGAAATAACAGCTGATATGATCACCAAAAGAGTACAAAGAGTCAAAAACTGGACATCACCTGGCAATGATCAACTGCATGGGTTTTGGCTTAAACACCTGGCCAGTCTGCATGGAAAAATGGCCCAACAATTTAATGAAATCTTGAGAACAGGTTATATTAATGAGTGGTTAACAGCTGGGAAAACCTATTTGATTCAGAAGGATCCAACAAAAGGAGCAATACCTGAAAATTACAGGCCAAAACATGTTTAGCAACTATGTATAAACTGCTAACAGGCATCATAGCTGATAGAGTCCAGGATTATTTGGAAGCAAATAACATCATGCCAGTAGAGCAGAAAGGGAACAAACAGGGAAGTAGAGGCACAAAAGATCAGTTACTCATTGATAAAATGATCCTAGACAATTGTAAAGCCTGGAAAACTAATTTATGCATGACTTGGATTGACTATAAAAAAAAAGCCTTTGACTCAGTACCGCATAGTTGGATTATTAAGTGCCTGGATGCCATTGGAATATGTAAAAGTATTAGTGCCCTAATTGAAAATGCGATGAAGAACTGGAAAACAGAATTGTTTGTCAGGGATGAAAGCTATGGATTGGTTAGCATCAAACGAGGGATTTTTCAAGGTGACTCTTTGTCACCTCTGCTATTTACTATTGCCCTGATTCCCCTCTCAATAATTTTGCAGAAGACAAATTTAGGTTACCAAACTGCTAAAAATTCAGGGAAAATTTCTCATCTATTGTATATGGATGACTTAAAGTTGTATGGAAAATCAGAAACTGAAATACACTCACTGACCAACACAGCCCGAATTTTCAGCACCGGTGTTAGTATTGAGTTTGGACTAAACATATGTGCCACAGTGGCACTGAAAAAAGGAAAAATAATTGAGAGTGAAGGAATTGAAATGCCAAATGGACAAGCTATTAAGTATCATCAGTCTGAAGCCTATAAATATCTGGGCATACTGGAATTAGATAATATAAAGCATGGGCAAGTGAAAAATGTGGTCAGTAAAGAATATATCCAAAGGGTCAGAAAAGTATTAAAAAGTAAGCTGAATGGTGGTAACACCATCAAGGCCATTAATAGCTGGGCCATACCGGTCATCAGGTATACCGCTGGCATTATAAACTGGACTCAGATGGAGCTAGATATTCTAGATAGGAAAACAAGAAAACTTATGACCATTCACTATGCATTACATCCACGCAGTGATGTTGACAGGCTGTATTTACATAGAAAATTAGGTGGTAGAGGTCTTCTGCAAGTGAAGCAGACAGTTGAAGAAGAGAAACATGCGTTGGCAGATTACTGTATATACTCAAGTATAAGCCTAGTTTTTCAGCCCTAATTTTGGGCTGAAAAAAGGGGTCCTCAGCTTATATGCGGGTCACTACTTTTTGCCACTGAGGCAAGTTTGGGTCAGTGGCTAACAGTCATTTTAAACATTGTGCGTCACTTCTCCTGATCCCCCATGTTTAAAATGACTTTTTAAAAGGTCATTTTAAAACAATGTTTAAAAGGACTTTTAGCCACCAACTCAAGCACTTGCCTCAGTGGCTAAAAGTCATTTTAAACATCACACACACACCCAGCTCACAAAGGAGGAGTTGCCAGGCCCTGCTGTATTTCCCACCCTAGGCTTATACTTGAGTCAATAAATTTCCCCAGTTTTGGGGGTTTAAATTAGGGGGCCCGGCTTATACTCGGGTCAACTTATACTCAAGTATATACGGTATGTTAAAAACAGTACAGAGCCAGCATTATTGGAGGTTAAGAACAGGGAGGTAGCATAATAAAGCACTGATTGGGCAGTTCCTCGAAAAAATCAAAAGTAGATGAGGAAAAGACTTGGTTATGGCTCACCAATGGAACACTGAAAAAAGAGACAGAAGCCCTGATTTCTGCAGCTCAAGAACAAGCTATTAGAACAAATGCAGCTAAGGCTAGAATAGAAAAATCAGCTGAATCCCCCACATGTAGACTCTGTAAAGAGTCAGATGAAACTATCGACCATATATTAAGCTGTTGCAAGAAAATTGCTCAGACTGATTACAAACAGCGTCATAATGTAGTCGCTCAAATGGTCCAATGGAATTTGTGTCAGAACTATCATCTGCCCGTAGCAAAGAACTGGTGGGATCATAAGCCTGAAAAAGTGACTGAAAATGAGCATGCAAAATTACTTTGGGACTTCTGAATATAGACAGTCAGGGTTTTGGAGCATAATACCCCGGATATTGTGATTGTGGAGAAGAAAAAAGTGTGGATTATTGATGTTGCTATACCAGGTGATAGCAGAGTAACTGAAAAACAACTTGAAAAAATTGCCCGATATCAGGTTCTGAAAATTGAACTTCAGAGACTCTGGCATAAATCAGTACAGGTGGTCCCAGTGGTAATCGGCACACTGGGTGCGGTGCCTAAAGAGCTAAGCAAGTATTTAGAAGAAATTGGAGTTGACAAAGTCACCATCAGTCAGCTGCAGAAAGCCGCCTTCCTGGGATCTGCTCGCATAATTCGCCGATACATCACATAGTCCTAAACACTTGGGAACCGTTCGACTAGTGATTTGTATTACAAAATCCAGCGTAGTTAGCTGTGTGGTTATTATTATTATTATTATTATTATTATTATTATTATTATTATTATTATTATTATTATTATTATTAATAATAATAATAATAATAATAATAATAATAATAATAATAATAATAATAATAATAATAATAATAATAATAATAATAATAATAATAATAATGGTCTAATTTGGGATTGCAATAAATTGTGGGCATGTTGATATGATTCTTTTTAAATTAACAAGATTAAGATGTAATGACATAACATCTTAAAAATATATTACAGATTTGTAATAGCTATGGAAAAATACTTATTCTAGCATTAGTGGAGTTAGAGAATTATCACTATGCTATTATTTTTGATGGAAAAAGGCAGCATTCATTGGCATCTTTTTATTTCATTTGTTTTAAAAAAGGTATAATTTGATCAAAACAGAGGTTAAGAATAGAAAAACAGATGAATGGTGATTAAACAAGATTTGTGATTCATCACGGCTGACAATCAATTAATCAATGAATTTTCAGTGATAAATCAATGTATCATCTCCCCTTTAAAATGCTCTGAAAAGATCCCCCTAGCACCTAGAGGCCCCCAAGTTTACAGGGATACTTTTTCTGACTCTCCTCTATGAGCTCTGAAATTTTGGTGAAGACGGGGGTTCAGAAATCTGAGCTATGAACCCTCAAATTGCCCCCAAGAAAAATGCCTCCCGGGCACCTAGAGACACCAAAATTGCAGAGAGCATTCTCTCTAGTCTCCTTTACAAGCCATCTAAGTTGGTGAAGATGATGATGATGATGATTAGAGATGGGCACGACTTGAAAAAATTTTTTTCGAGTTGTCGTTAGTCGGGCCGGTTCCGTTTCGGCTTGTTTCCGTTTTTCGCGAAAATTCGCAAAAAATAGTCGGTTCGTTTTTTCGTTTTTTCGTTGTCGTTAGTACTGGTTTGGGGAGGGGGTAGCGGGCTCCTGGAGGGAGCTGCAGGAGTCATCCAGAGCCACAAGTGACGGACTGGCAGACTCTTTGCACCCGCTGTGTCTCACGTACTTGCATGTAGTGCAATGCAAGTAGATCTGGCTTAGAGTTAAGACGGGTTAGCGCAAGGGCTAGAGTTAGGCTAGTTACGGGTGAGGTTAGGGTGAGTATTGGGGTGCACCTCTGGGTGCCTCTCTGACCCACTTAGAAGGACAGTGTACTGGTGTATGGGTTAGGCTTAGGGTTTGGGTTTGGGCTACGATTATTGGGCTGTTTATGCCCGATTGGCACATCCCAGAAGTCTCTGTGGTCAACCTGGCCAAGTGGCCATGCGATTGGTGGAAAATTTGCATGGTCTACTCCCATGAGCCCATCATTGCAAATGTGCAGGTGTAAAAAAATAAAATAAAATAAAATAAAATAAAATCAACGGAGACTTTTTTTTTGCAAGAAAAACCCACTGCTGCTACTGTAAAAATTCAAGCATTTAAAATAGCTAATTTTCGCATGTTTCTGTGGTGCTTTGGGGGGTTTTGGGCAATGATTTCAAAATAAATATTGCGGTCGCCATTTTGGATCCCCCCCACCGCATGGCAAATGGATGCGCCCTCCCAGCCTGGTACAGTCAGCAAAACCTGGCCATGCGATTGGTGGAATGGCTCCAAAACTTTGCATGGTCCACTCCCATGGGCGAGCCCATCATTGCGAATGCACAGGTGTAATAAAATAAAATAAAATAAAATAAAATAAAATAAAATAAAATCAATGGAGACTTTTTTGCAAGAAAAACCCACTGCTGCTACTGTAAAAATTCAAGCATTTAAAATAGCTAATTTTCGCATGTTTCTGTGGTGCTTTGGTGGGGTTTTGGGCAACGATTTCAAAAAAAATATTGCGGTCGCCATTTTGGATCCCCCGCACTGCATGGCAAATGGATGCGCCCTCCCAGCCTGGTACCAGCAGCGCAGCAGTAGCAATAGCCAAGGAGAGGGGGGGCGGGGAACCCCCCCCCAAATAAAACACCCTTCTGGCCTGGTAGACAGTTTTCGCCTACTTTTAGGGCCGGGAATCGGTTTTGTTTTTAACTTTTAAAAACTTTTTTTCTGTGCCGCTTGGCATTGCGCGATCGCCGCAATGCAAGTAACGAGCACGACAAATCAGACCAAATTGTTCGTTCGTCGGTTCAAGCTCGAATTCTGGTGGAGTAATTCCCGTTTCCGTTTCCGTAGAGTAATGGATACGAGTAACGGAAACGGAAACGGGAATACCGCTAAGTCGTGCCCATCTCTACCTCATACCACTTCAAGTAATCTCTGGGTGGTTTACAGACTACAGTTTAATTACAGTATGCAGGCTACACATAAAGAGCATTCCCGTTAAGACCTTTCGTCAGTGGTAATTTATGAGGAGGTAGTATCAATATTATTGAGGACTGTTCAAGGATGAGTTTTTCTGGGCTCGTTTCTGCTGCGCTTGATCCACCCAAGTCTATTCAGCTTCACAGTCCTTTCTTAAGTTCACTGCAATGAGGCCTTGACCCATTCAGAAAGACCCAGCTGGCTAGCATGTGGCCACATCCTGTCATTAAGGAAGAATGTGAAGGTATGAAGTCAAGTATCTAAAAAGAGGTCTGGTTATGCATCTCAGAAAGTTTCCTTGCTTTTCAATTTAACAAAACCATATTAAATATCTTCTGGCCAAGACCACCCTCTCTGGTGACCAAGAATGCATTTCATCATATTGTGATAATAAGCTAATTTTTACTACAAATTATAATTATTTTTCTTGTAATTCTATACGAGTGCATGGAAGTGTATTTTTGGCAGGCCTCGTGCGGTCAAGTAGCTCATAATTCACATGGGACGTTCAGAGCCTTCTGGGTCAAATAATCCGTGGCAAGGGTTTGGTTTTTCCAGGTTCCAGAAAAAAATCCACGCCTCTTTAAAAAGCAAAAAACAGAGCTGTAGTTTTTAGTCATTGAACACTGTAAAAACTGCCACCAAGCTATTTTCCTGAATTGCACCTAGCGCAAATACATTCCAAGTACTGATATAATTTAGGAGGTTATTTGTCTGGTTGAGGATCCAGAGACTGGGAATATGAAATACCACCGTGGAAGGGGCCAACTGTGGGTTGGCGTGTTGTGTGACAAGTACACAGGGTATAATAAGACTGAGTGGTTGTTAGTGGGACATTGTTGTGGTGGTGGGGAGGGATGCTAAGCCACTTTAATTGTACACATGTACTTTTACAATAAAAGTATTATTATTATTATTATTATTATTATTATTATTATTATTATTATTATTATTATTATTATTATTATTATTATTATTATTATTATTATTATATGAGATCACCCCAAGTCTGTTTGGAGGACAGCTAAGCATCCTGCCATGCATGAGGTTTGGGCAAGCTGCATTATCCCAGAGTGCCCACAGATGGGGATAATGGTAAACTGCCTCTGAGTACTTAACCTCTAGAAAACCCTTAAGGGAGGATTGCTATGTCAGAATAAACTTGATGGCACATAATTATAATTATCAATATATTCCTTTTTTAATTTATTAGTGCTCCCCTCTCCCTGGGACCTTATATCTTACCTGCATTTTCTATATCCAGACCTTTTCTCTCTCTTTTATCTACCCCTGAAATCCTTCCAGAAATGCACAGACAGAACCATTGCTTGTTTCCCCGCTTCCCCTTATGTAATACAGCTTTTATAAATTCTTCCCATACTTCAAGAAATCTATTAAGATCTATAGTACAGTAACCCCCCGCCTATCGTGGGGGTTAGGGACCCACCCAACCCGCGATACATGAAAATCCGCAATATGCAGAAGCGGGTCGGGTGGGGGCGGGGGATGATCAGAGGGGCGGGTGGGGGCAGTGGGGAGCGATTTGATCGCTCCCCGCTGCCCCCCGCATGGCTCCGAGGCCTGCCGGAGGGGGCAGGGGGTGGCGGGGAGTGATTTGATCGCTTCTCACCGCCCCCGCTGGTACTGCGATCCCACGATATAGTGGGACCGCAGTACCTGAATCGCGAAATGGTGGGGGGAGACTGTACTGTATTTAATAGCATCTCCATAAAATTTTATACCCATATTCTTTTATCCTAATTGACATATTTTAAATACTGTACTCTTCTATTCCATTTTTTCCATTCCTCATCATCTATCTTCCCTACATCCATCCCTACATCCATCCCTACATCCTAAGTTTAAGATGCAAAGCCTCTGGCGTGTAAGTGAACTGACGATGAACTAGAGCTAAAAATTGGTTCCATGTTTCATCTCTGACTTCTGCCAACATCTGTGATAAAGCCCCTGACACTTGGGAAGGTAAAAGAAGAACCCATATTTCAGGTGGGGCTCCTAGGTCTTCACAGGATCTCGGAAAATTACCCAGAAAGGTCAAAATGTCATCGCCATTCCTAAAAAATTGTAGTGATTTTTGATTGTATGATCTTGGATCTGCCTTAGCATCTTCCCGTTTTTTGGCCTCATCTCTTTCCTGTTGCAGCCTAAGGTGTTCCTGCACCACCCTGTCCAAGAAACCTTTTCTTATCTGATAATCCAGCATCTGTTTTTGCTGTTGCAGCATCAGCCTTTGCAAATCTGTTAGGGATCGCAGACATTGTTCAACAGCGTTCTGCTATGGTGGTGGGAGGGATTGTTGAGGCTGCTGCAGAGATGGGGCTAGCTGCCTGTGTGGAGGAGGGACTGGTAACTGAGGTTGCTGTGGAGGGGGGTCGTCGAGGTATATGACTTGGAGGTGGCAGAATCTGACCCCCCAGCTCCTCCCATATAATCAGTTCCTCTATGGGACCGATGCCTCCCACAATATCAAGCTCTCCTGTGGCTCCGATGCCTCCTTTTTTCTCAAACATTAGCTGCCATCTTTGCTGATTATTTTATTTTATTATTTTCATAGTTTGACTTTTATTATTATTGTTGAATTATGATTGTTGTAAACCGCCTGGAGTTCCTTCTGAAGACGGGCAGTATATAAATAAATAAATAAATAAATAAATACATAAATAAATAAATAAATAAAGCCCTCCTGCCCCTCCTATATATCTAGTGGAGTTTCCAGAACATTCCCCCATGAGCGCTCTCCAGTCCACAGCTTCCTGAACTGGCTGGCTTGGGTGTTGAGTAAATTCAACTGATTCATACAGTCTACGTTAATGCTTGGGGTGGGCTCCTGTCTGGGTAAAGGAGGCCCATTCCTCCAACTCTCTTGTAGACATTGTAGGCTTCTCTAAGGACCATTGCAGGTGTGTCATGGCATGACTGGGTCTAGGGCAATCAGCAGAAAGATCTTCTTGCCCTTCTTCCACAAAAATGAGGCCTAGTGAGCAAAATGCTGCTCTTCTGAACCCTGTAGGTATCTCAGACCCATACATTTTCCAGATGAGAAGTAATCTGAGCAGATATGGCTCTGCTTCTCACCGTTGATGGGAATATAGCTCCTGGCTTGCTAAGAATGGACTGATCATGAAGTAGGGCTGCAAACAACTCACCCACTGAGGTGGTTTGAGGCTCTGTCACAGGTTGATCAATTGCTGACATTGCATCACCTTTGGGGGAGCGCGCTTGACTGAGAGGCCGTCTCAGCTGGGCTCTAACCCATGATGTCCTCCACCAGCGTCACAGCTGATAGAACAGTTACTTCAGAAATCTGCTCCTCACTATTCTGGCCTGACATGTTTGCTAAGAAAACAAAAAACACAAAATAAATCTATAACTCAAGTTCTTTGAAACAGATATTTTGTGGCCTCACCGGGGCATGGAATCCTCTATGCTCTGTGCCCCCTCTTAAAGAAACCACCAGTGGTGGTGTCTCATGAGACACCACCACTGCCAACGTGCATGATAAATCAAAAGGATTGATTACAGGCCAAGGTCAAAACACCAAGAGATTTCCTTCTCTTTAAAACATTTCAGAGGCAATACCCCTTTTGATTCACCTTGGGTTCTTTTCTTTTTCCCAAAACAAAATTCCTCGAGTCCATCTATTTAAAAAGAATTTTATTTCTAGACTAAGTTACAAAAGAATGTTATACTTGCAAAAAGATTCAAAAAGAGTTAAAAACCTAACAGACCCAGTTGATAGATTTATTCCCCTAAAAATAATAAAGACTAAACTACCCTCTCTCTTTCTGGTTACATGGTGCCATCCGGACTAATCTAATTAGTTCTAATCTAACTAACTGCACCAAGCATGATTGCTCAAAGCAATGCTAAGCAAAATCATGGCTTCTGTCTCTTCTCTCTGTCTTCTTCTCTGAAGGTTCCAGATGTCACGTGCTTGTAACTGTCCAATTGTAGCTAAATATTCTCTGCTTTAGGAGCTTTATCATGACTATATACCACATACCTTAGATAAAAGTCTAATGCAAGGCCGAACTATACAGTTAATATTCAGCTTTAAGAATCATACCATCTCCCATCATCCTCATTTCCTTACACTGCTTTTGGAACTTCCAGCTGTTCCCTCTGATCTGTCAAAGTTTTATAAATTATTCCTGTTCTTCCTTTCTCTTGTTTCCTGTCCATTTCTTTTCCCAAATTCTTTATCATTTCTCCACACTTGGCCAAACTTGGCTAATTTTCTATCCTCTAGCTCCAGTTTTTCACTCTCTATTTAACTACCTCCAACTGCTTTAATTTTACCCAGTTTAGCATTTCCTCTGTAAAGGGGTTTCTAATTTGTTCTTTGGTTTTAATATGCAGACGCCTCAGCAAACTGACTTTGGGCTGCTGCTGCTGGCATGCACTTCCAAACAGAGTTTTTAAACCCCCTCCTGACGCCTCAGTACACTGACCTGGGGCTGCCATTGCTGGGCTGCCAGGAGCCCAAGGTGGGGGTTAAAAGCCTCTCTTTGGAAGCACAGGCTGGCAGGAGCAGTCCAAGGTCTGTTTGCTGAAGTGTCAGGTGAGGGTAAAAAAACCATTATTTGGAAGCCTGCTTCTATCGAGAAAAAAACTGGTGATACAGTATTTCGGTATTTCCTAGCATCTTTCCTTTTAACAGTATGGCCACTGTTCCAAGGTACAGGGGGATTCCCTATTAGAGGCCACAAAGAATGCTAAAAAAAAAGTATTGATACTAGACATGGGCACGATTAGGCGAAATTCTCGTTTCCGTTTTCGGTTCTCGTTATCGTTACGTAACGGGTAACGGTAACGAGAATTACTCCTCTCCAACTCGAACTCGAACCGAAAAAGAAAAATTGGGTCTGATTTTTCGTTGTCGTTCATGGCATCGCGGCGATTGCGCGATGCCAAGCAGCACAGAAAAAAAGTTTTTTTAAAAAACCCGATTCCCGGGCATAAAAGCAGGCGAAAATATGCCTGCCTCAGTGAGGGCACCTACCGAGGGGTGGTTTCTGGGGGGGTCCCCGGCCTTCCCCCCCTCCTGTCCTGGGCTGCTGGTACCAGGCTGGGGGGGGCATCCTCGTCGTCTCCAATTGCCATGCGGTGGGGGGGAATCCAAAATGGTGACCGCAATATTTATTTTTAAATCGTTGTCCAAAAACCCACCAAAGCACCACAGAAGCATTTGAAAATTAGGTATTTTAAATGCCTGATTTTTTTATAGTAGCAGCAGTGGGTTTTTCTTGCAATAAAACGTCTCCATTGATTTTATTTTTATTTTTATTTTTATTTTTATTTTTATTTTTTTTACACCTGCGCATGCACAATGATGGGCTGGCCATGGGATGGGACCATGCAAATTTTTGGACCCATTCCACCAATCGCATGGCCAGGTTTTGACTGAGACTTCTGGGTGTGCCAGAGAGGGCATTAAAAGCCCACAAACCCTAACCCTAACCCTAACTCTAACCCTAACCCAACCCTAACCCATACGCCAGTACGCTGTCCTTCTTAGTGGGTCAGAGGCACCCAGAGGTGCAGCCCACTAACCCACCCTAACCTTAACCTTAACCCTAAGCCTAGCCCTTACCCTAACCCCAACCCTAACCCAGATCCGTACGCAAGTACACTTTCCTTCTTAGTGGGTCCCAGGCACCCAGAGAGGTGCCTCCCACAGCCCTCTATCCCGTATCCCATTCCCTAACCTGTACGTCAGTACGCTAGTACGCTCCCCTTCTTAGTGAGTCAAAGTGAGGCCCCCAGAGAGGTGCCTCGCAGAGCCAACTATCCCCTATCCCATTCCCTAACCTGTACGGCAGTACGCTACTATGCTCCCCTTCTTACTGAGTCAGAGGCACCCAGAGAGGTGCCTCTGCCACCCCACCCTAACATAATGTAATGTAAATGTATGGAATGTGGCGGCTCCGCGAAACGCTTCCCTTGCTTCCCTTCTTAGTGGGTCAGAGAAGCACCCAGAGAGGTGCCTCCCAGAGCCCACTTACCCAAACCCCAACCCCAACCCAAATGACAAACGACAAACGGAAACGACAAATTTTTGAAAATTTCCTCGACAAACAGAAACGAGCCGAAACGGACCCGTCCCGACAATCGAAAACTCGAAACGTCATTTTTCCTGGTCGTGCCCATCTCTAATTGATACTATAGCTTTGGGTTTCCTTTTTCTTCTGTTACAGAAGTACTTTTATTTTTCCAGTGAATGGTGGTTGTTCTTGAATTTGGCTTTTGACACAGTAAAGCACTGGAACAATATTTGGTGCATTGGAGAACCCCAGGTCTAGCAGAGCAGTACTTCATTTTGCAACACATTCAGAAACATATCAATAAGCTTGCCTCACTTCATTTTTTAAATCATTTCTGAATCTGAAGTGCATGCCAATTTGGCAATATTTGTCTTCAGTGGCTTTTGGCATCCTTAACTCGGCTTTTTTTTGGGGTTGTGTTGTGTTGTTTTTCAAAGTACCCATCAGCTTAAACTATCTGAATAGTTTTTAAAATTCCACATGGTGGAAACTTGCCAGGAATTGGTACATGTTTAGAAAACACTTGTTCTAGCAATCAAGAAAGGTTGGTAGTTTGCAAAATATATGCCTAATTTCAGAATCAGGTTACACTAGGAAAACCTTGGCCTGCTTTGTCAGCATAGGTTGCATAATAATAATAGCCACCTGTGTGGTCTCTGCAAAACCCCTGTTCCATCCAGACCAGCATGAGCGATATGCCAGGATAACACTCCTCTTCGGGAGCTCAGTGGTTAGACAACTCAGATGGCAACTGATTCAACAACTATGGTCAGAAAGATGGGGAGAAGCTTTGTCCATAGAAAGCTTGCCAATTTGGAGAGTTTATCTGAGTGTAAATGTGTGGTGATCCTCTGTATGTTGGAAGCAATCCTGTGACTTTTGGGACAAAGGTGTTATGACAACAACACTTTGGTTAGACACTAGTGTGATAAAAGGGTATTTTTAGTGCCAGGTGGGTGGATATTGGGTGACAGTGAAGAGAGGTGAAACACAGTTTCTTCCCTATCTGCCTTGGGGGTTGGTGTCTGCAGTTCCAAAGTAGGTCAATGCTAAAGCAAAGGAGTGTCAGTGATGCACCCCAAGGTCTTCTTCTTCAAGTGCCATGTCCTCGTAGAACGTTGGTGATCAGTAGCATGATCTGGTTTCTATCCAAAGCTATTATGAATAGAGCTACTGTGCTCATGGCAAAACATTGTCTTAAGTTCTTAAGACAGAATGTTCTTCTACGCCCTGGGATACACACTTCCCATCTATTTTTCCTTGAAGGATAACCTGTAGCAGATGGTATGTGTTATTGCCCACTATGTGACCAAAATATCCCTGGCGGTCTAGTGGTTAGGATTCAGAGCTCTCACCCCAAGTTCCGAGGAGAATTCTGGGGATTCCATGGAACCTGCTTCTTTTGTGAAACTAAATAAATTGTAACTTTGAAAAAAAATCTGTTTCACCTTTTTCATTTGTCAGGTTCTTAAGAATAAATTCATAAAAAAGCAAAAGGCCTTATAGTTTTCAGTGACAGGCATGACAAAGTATTTAAATTTTTAAAAGTAAAAGTATACAAGGTCAAAAAGCAAAAGCAAAAAGCAAAGTGTTCTGCTTATATACCGCCCCATACCACTACAAGTAGTCTCTGGGCGGTTTACAATTTTAATTACAGTGTGCAGGCTACACATTGCCCCCCCAGCGAGCTGGGTACTCATTTTACCGACCTCGGAAGGATGGAAGGCTGAGTGAACCTTGAGCCTGCTACCGGGGATTGAACCCAGGTCGTGAGTACAGTTTTACCTGCAGTACAGGCATTTAACCACTGCGCCACTGCGCCAGGCATTACTTACCTCTAAAACATATAGTTAACACACAGAAAAAAACATTTTTCTCACCGAGCCTCTAGCCTTCGGTTGTGTTATTCCCATTGCTATCTGCTGGCCACTCTCAGTCCATCTGTGTCTTCTTCCTTGTTTGCAAAACCAGGCTTCTGTATTCTTTGATATGGTTTCTGTAAACATGACAGAAGTCTCTTGTTTATATACTTTCGATGTCTTGAGTTAGGCAAAATATTGTGACACAGAGTTGTGGCTTTCTCAGGAACATCAACCTGCTAGGGTACCAGCCGCCTATGGCATGAGCCAGCAAGGTTAGAGAAGCCATAAGATAACCCCACCCATTTTGGAGTAACTTCCTTAACACCATATTTTGGGCAATACAATACATTTTGAATGCCAGTTTCCTGTTTTCTCTTTCTATATCTCCCAGTTCAACCTTTTTCCCCTCATATATTCTTACCAAACCTATAATTGACTTTATGCCCTTCCTCAGCAGGAAAAACCTTTATAATTATACAATTAACTATTAACCAGGTGTTAACGGTAATTAAGGTCAGTAATGTCCTCTACAGTGTAGATCTTTATTGATAAAAAAGTTGATCAGCTGATCTCAGGTGCTGAAGTTGTACGGGTCAGCTGCCATCTGTTTGTGAAGACTTGCAGTTTTCTTGCATCTCTTGTTCCATGCAGTCATCTATGGATAACTGCTTTTCTCTGCGTTGAAGGTCTGGCTCTCTTGATTGTGGCTTTAATTGTACAGGTGTGGGTGAGATTTTCAAAAATAAATTATTCAAAAACTAAAAATCAAAAATTTAGATTTAACATTTGAATGCTCCTTTTAAAAATGTCCCTTGCCTATCAGATATTTGAACAAAAACGTATTCTCCTTATCACTCATGTACAATGCTCCATTTCCCCATTAGACTGTGAGTGAAACAGAACGGAAAGAGTGTGTCTGATCATCCCCCATGCAATCAAGGCAGGTTGACCCATTACCTGAGCCAAAATCTGATTTCATGCATTATGCTATCACAACCTTTTGGCAGCATAACTTGAGGCCAGGATTGTCTGTAAGAGAGACACAGTTCTGGGACAGGTTGAATATTCTGAAACTTGGGTTTTTTAAGAAAAGTAGTATCATGAATGCTGCCTAGATGCCCTAAGCACATCCGATCTCGCTTGATTTCAGAAGCTAAGCAGGGTCGGCCCTGGTTAGTACTTGGATGGGAGACCACCAAGGAATACCAGGTGCTGTAGGTGCCTGGAGTAGGAACTGGCAAGCCACTCCAGTACTCCTGCCAAGAAAACTCCATGGACATGGAGTCACGTAGAGTCGGTCACGATTGTAACGACACAACACACACACACACACAGTATCATGAATATTTCAAAAAGATATAGGCACTTCTTTTAGGAACCTTATGGCACAGAGGTTAAATGCCTGTACTGCAGCTAAAATTGTGCTCACAACTGGGTGTTCAGTCCCAGGCAGCTGCCGGCTCATGGTTGACTCAGCCTCTCATCCTTTTGAGATCGGTAAAATGAGTATCCGGATTGCTGGTGTGTGTTGGGGGGGGGAGCAATGTGTAGCCTGCATAATTAAACTGTAAACAACCCAGAGAGTACTTGACGTGCTATGGGGCGGTATATAAGCAGAACCCCCCCTTTTTTTTGCTTTTCTTAAAGCATAGAGTTCTTCCCCACTCGTTTCTCCCCCCCTGCAAAATATTGTTGTGATACACAACAAAAACTTCTTACATCAATATATCTACTTTTTTTTACAACATCCCATGAATAAATAAAATCTGTACAGGCTTCACTTTTAGAGGCACTCACAGAACGAGAGCCAAACATTATTTGTGACTAAGCATTGCCGTCTGGCAGGAGAAAAATAGTGCTGTAATGTTTTTCAAGGAAGATGTTACAAAATGGCAACATAGATATGGCGTTAGCAGCAGTAGCAGCACGTGCAGCTGCAGGTTACTGAATTCTGAACCTAGAAAAACTAATTTAAGCATTACATAGTACTGTGAAAAGAAATACTGTGCTGATTTATTACAAGAAAGACTTAGTACCACAGCTAGAAAAAATATTTTTAAAACAGGGAAAATAATTTGCCTGTTGTTCTCCCTTGTCCCCTTCGTAATTGCATACTTGGCTAGCTTTCCATATGCTTAAAGCCAATTCACACGACCACATCTGGGATTTATTTTCCATCTGTAGCAACTATTCATTTTGTTGTTGTCAGCTTTCCAGAATTTGAAGCAGTTGTCTGCCTTCAGCAACAATGGGTGAAAATCTGCATAAGTATGCCCCTGCAAGAACTTGTAACCATGGTAGGGAGAGCTTAAGAAAATGCCTCTCTTATGCTTTGTGCCAGAGAATTGCCTGAAAAATATACACACAAATTTGTTAGTAGAGATGGGCATTTCATTTCGGTTCATTTTCTGGTCCGGTTCAGTTCGTTAATTACAAAATGATTTTTTTAGAAAAAAAAATCGTTTCATAATTCATTTTAGTTTGTGTTTGTTTTCTTTTTGCTTTTTTTCTTTTGAACCCCACCAGTCAGGGTTCTTTTTAAAAAAAATTATTTATTTCTTAATCCTGCCAGCCCACAGGCCGGATCGGGTTATTTGTATTTGTATTTGTATTTGTATTTTATTTTTATTCTTTACTGCTGACCACGTGGCCCACCTATCAGCTGTAGTGCAGGTAAGCTGGCTCCCCCCCCCCCCCCGGCCGTGGGCTGGGTTGGCAATCCGCAGGTTGGGTCCGGTGCTCGCGGGGCAGTATCGGGGACTGCACACCAGATCAGGTTTTTATTTTATTTTATTTTATTTTATTTTGTGCCAAATACATGGCCTGCTTACCAGTTGTAGCGCAGGCCTGTCCGCTTTAATTTTTTTTTTCTGGAGCCCAGCGAGGAGGATGGGACCACTCCACCACCAGTCCAGGTAGGAGACACAGGAGGTTCATTTTTCTTAGAGCGGGTAGTTTGTTATTCATTTTGTTAGGTAATGAAATCAATAATGAATAACAAAATGAACCACAAGTTCATTTCGTGCCCATCTCTATTTGTTAGTTGAAGAAGTGTGGAGGTAGTATTCTAGGGGACACTCCATGAAACTTTTGGGTGCTAGATTTCAAACAAATAAAATGAAGTACCTTTTCACCCAGAGGATCACTGATCTGTGGAATTCCCTGCCAGAAGAAGTGGTAACAGTTGTCAGCCTTGACAGCTTTAAGAAAGTATTGGACAAGTTCATAGAGAAGAAGGATATAAATGGCTATCATTATGGATGCCTAAGGACAAACTCCAGATTGGAGAGATAGGCAGGATATCTCTCAATGCCATGTGCAGGGAATCTTAAACAGGTGAAGCCATCTGCTTGGGAATACCCTGAAGCAAATGGTGAGCCATTGTGTGAGACAGAAGGCTGAACTGGATGGGCTGTGGCCTGTTCCGGCAAGGCTGTTCTTATGTTCTTATGTAAAATCAGCACTTTTAATTGTGGAACCGGTGGAGCTGATGTATCACGGGAATTGTATGTTCCTTATAATCATCATACCCAGTTAACAATCTGGCTGAAGGATTGTGCACCTGCTAAAGTTTTCAAACACTTTCTAAAGGCAGCCCCACATAGAGCACTTTACAGTAGTCCAGCTGAGATGTAACTAGGACATGTGTCACATGGCCAGATCAAACCTCTCATGGTTGAAGCTGGTGCACTAGTTTTAACTTTACAAATGCATTCCTGGCCACCACGGAAACCTGGACCTCTGAGGTCAGTCTTGAATGATGGTGCCTAAGAGGTGACCTGATTGAAGTTTCTAAAATCCTATACTGTATGGACAAAGTAGATAAGGGAAAACTGTTTTCCCTATCACACAACACAGATGAATCCAGGAATGCCCCTAAGCTGCCTGCTTGTGTTTTCAGAGTGAGTATTACCTCATGCAGCAAATGTTGCAACTAGACATGGGCACGACTTGGCGAAATTCTCGTTTCCATTTCCGTTCCTCGTTAGCGTTACGCAACGGAAACGGTAACGACAATTAAGCCGTCAGAACTCAAACTCGACCCGATAAAAGAAAAATTGGGTCTGATTTGTCGTTGTCGTTCATGGCATCGTGGCGATCGCTCACAGTCCAAAGTTCCAAAAAACTCCAAACCTGTACGCCAGTATGCTGTCCTTCTTAGTGAGCTAGAGGCACCCAAAAGAGAGGTGCCTCTGCCAGTGCCACTTGGTATGCAATGGCTACATGGTCATGTACCCTTCCTTTTCCCTTTGTAGTGGGCCAGAGGAGGCATCCACCCCAGAGAGGTGCCTCCAGGAGCCTGCTAAATGTCTTCCCTTCATAGCGGGCCAGAGGAGGCACCCACCCCAGAGAGGTGCCTCCAGGAGCCCGCTACCCTACCCCCCTAAACCAGTACTAACGACAGATGACAAACGAAATGACAAATTTTTGAAAAATTTCGCGACAAACGGAAACGAGCTGAAACGGGCTGGCTCCGACACACGACAACACACGACATTTTTCCTGGTCGTGCCCATCTCTAGTTGCAACCCTTTTCCTTGATCTGGTTTTTGAATGAGTGGGAATACCTCCATCTTCCCTTCCTTGGAGTTAGATGGGAAGGAGAGATAGAGCTGGGTGTGTGACACCACACAGCCAAACTCTGGACAACCTCTCCAAGCAGTATCATGTAGATATTAAATAACAGAGGACACAAAACTGAAGGATACCACAGGCCAATGGCCAGGGTGTCAAATAAGTGTCTCCCCCTCCCATCCTCTGGGTTCTCCAATCCAGAAAGGACTGGAGCCACAACCCGTTCTAGCACTTTGCACAAGAATGAGATACTAGAAACTGATGGCTAATTATCAAGTACTGTGGGGTCCAAGGTGGGCTTTTTCAATAGTAGTCTCACTATTCTTTAAGCAAGATGGGATCCTTGCCTCCTACAGGGAGGCATTACTAGCCCTTGGACCCACTCAGTCAGTCGCTCTCTGGCAGCTTTTATTCAAAAACCTAGAATCCAAACCTAAACTGCCCAAATTCTCTAAGAATAAAAATATATTCTAGAAAATTACTTTCAGATATCTTAGTTCTGTCAAAGTATTACTTTCATGCGCTGAGACTCACTAGTGCCAACTTCCAAGTGGTTTGTGTCTCAGGTTTTTTTTTAACCCAGGCATCAAATCAACATTTGGTGCTTTAGAGAGTCCTCCTGATTTGATTTCACTGCCTGTTAGGGCATCCATGTTTCATTCTGGATCAGTTCAGAATGGGGTAATATCTCTGCTCCATTCCAGATTCTAAATAATTTTCAATCCTGAAGCACATTCTGAAACTCCACCCGTCCAGCATTCTGTTGCACCAGTAGCTTCACAGGTCTGCAGGATAAATTGGAGGTCCCCTACCCATCTTCCTCAGACTGAAGAAGCTACTTCGATGAGTAGTAAAATGTTTTGACCTAAAAAGAAAAGAAGTCTAGTTGCCCTTATTCAACTTCTGGGTGACTGTGAATCTTCCCAGACATGAACAGTGTATCTTTCTTGTCTATGGTAAGCACTGGTGCTTAAAAGGGTGAGGAGGAATTAAAGATCTGGTACTCAGGAATTAAAGAACCTCTTGATGAGAGTGAAAGAGGAGAGTGAAAAAAATGGGCTGAAGCTCAACATCAAAAAAACTAAGATCATGGCCACCGGTCCCATCACCTCCTGGCAAATAGAAGGGGAAGAAATGGAGGCAATGACAGAGTTTATTTTCTTAGGCTCCTTGATCACTGCAGATGGCGACTGCAGCAACGAAATAAAAAGACGCCTGCTTCTTGGGAAGAAAGCAATGGCAAACCTAGGTAGCATCCTAAAGAGCAGAGACATCACTTTGCCAACTAAGATCAGGATAGTCAAAGCTATGGTTTTTCCAGTAGTGATGTATGGAAGTGAGAGCTGGACTATAAAGAAGGCTGCTCACCACAGAATCGATGCTTTTGAGCTGTGGTGCTGGAGGAGAGTCTTGAGAGTCCCCTGGACTGCAAGGAGATCAAACCTATCCATCCTGAAAGAAATCAACCCCGAATGTTCACTGGATGGACAGATTTTGAAGCTGAGGCTCCAGTACTTTGGCCACCTCATGAGGAGAGAGGAGTCCTTGGAAAAGTCCCTGATGTTGGGAAAGATTGAAGGCAAAAGGAAAAGAGGATGGCAGAGAATGAGATGGTTGGACGGTGTCATTGATGCAACCAATATGGATTTGACCAAACTCTGGGAGGCAGTGGAAGATAGGAAGGGCTTGGCAAGCTCTGGTCCATGGGGTCACGAAGAGTCGGACACGACTGAACAACTGACCAACAACAACAAAATTTCATGAAAGACAGTTTACCTTTATAAGAAATTGGGAATGATTTCTTGTCTCTTGGGAAAGAAAATGAGTTATAATTAGAAGAAGGGGGAGGAGAGAACATTCCTTATGCATGTGGCATCTACAATTAAAATGCATTTTAGATTTTATGTTCCTGTGATGTTACTGAAGCCTGGTATGCTCCAATCAGTTTGCTTTAATATCTGAAGTTACAGCATTTATATTTCTTAACTTGCCATACCCTTGTGTTATGTGAGATGTTTAGTTATTTCACTGGGATGCCATAAATATGCCTTGGTTTCTGCACATAACCTTATGAAATACATCTGCATGCAAATTTAATATAACTAGATGTAAACAAATCTTAAGCTATTCCCTTTTCTTTGAATAGCTGGGTTCTTCAGAGGAGTCCTGGCTTTGATGTCCCAAAGATTAGGAATGTTAAACTAGATTTGCTTTGATATGCACATTACACTTTAATAACATAATTTCTAGCATGTCTAGCAATGTAATTCAGCCCACAGAAAGCCTTACTCTCCATTACAGAAGATGTTCTTAAATAAGAAGTAAAAGTCCTTGCTGCCTATGCCAAATTTAAACATTTTATTTATTTATTTATTTATTTATTTATTTATTTATTTATTTATTTTAAATATTTTATCCCACTTTTCACCTTAGCAAGGACCCAAATATTTACACCAGCACATGTGCAGTGCTGTAACCAGGACTAGTGAGCAGCTGCTAATTAGCAAGTCACTGATTTAATACAAGTTGCATACCAGTTGCATGACCAGGAATTCAGTCATGAATTCATGAATTAGCAGCTATTTTCCTCTATGATTTACATCATTGCAATTATAAATATTCAGTTGGATTCTGGACAAAATGATACATCTCTTGTATTACATCAGAATTTGTTTTTAATTACTCAGGCTGAAGTGTCCTGGTCCTAACTGTTTACCTTAGGGCGCTTTTACACGACCCCTAAAATCCGATGCAAAGGGCTCCCAGATGCGGAGCTTAAAATTGTTTTCCCACCAGCTCCGGACTTTAAAGAAAATTAAATGCGACCACGCCCACCTAAGCACGTCCCAGCACATTTTTAAAAGTACCTGGTCTCTGAGGGTGAAACATTTCTGATGCGGATGTAAAGCAGTGAATGCCAGGCTCTCCTCGCCTTGTGTTTGTTTGTTTTGTCCCCGCCGCCCCTTTAAGAGACAGGAATCATGACGACAACAGGACTCGGGGCGGCTTCCACCAGCAGACGGAGGTGAGCCTGCATTCTTTTCTCCCTTTTTTTCTCCCTCCCCTCACACAGACAGGAACAATGGAGTGTGGAGGGGGTGGGAACACAGGAAGAGCGACGAACCCCGAAGATCTCTGGTCTGAATTTAAGTGGCCAGTGGATCTTAGGGGTCATGTAAAAGTGGCCTTAGACAAATGAACTCCACTGGAACAAGATCTATGTTGAATTGGAACAAATTTTTCTTTAATACCTATGCAGCTGAATTTGTCTGTCTGTCTGTCTGTCTACAAAATCAACTAAGTGTGGTGTTGCAGTTGTAGATGTTGAAACTGTAAGAGGAAGCACATGGATCATATTCAGTCCAATATGGTGATCAAATAATACCCAAATGAAGGAAGCTCAAATGCAGGACAAGTGTGAACTCCAAAACTCCCACTTGTCTTCTCGAGAAACAGGAACACCTTAACCTCTGGGCACTACCTGAAATCTCATGCATTCATTGTTTTGTTCTTCTCTTGGTGGAGCAAAGCATTGCAAGCTGAGTAGTGCAGAGGGAAGAGGAAGCATGTTGTGTGTAACCTGGATCTGACCACCCTTTCTCCACTACCTCAGGACAAAACAAATATGTGTGAGTGTGTTGTGATAGTTTCCTGCCCAATTCCTGCTTGCTGTCTCCTGAGATGTCACAAGGACCTGCCCCTATGCCCTAACCTTATAAGGACTTGCCCCCTGGACTCAGGTTTTAGGCCTGAGAGCTCAGAGACTGGATTGTACCTGAGCTGCTGACAGTTAGTATGTCCGATGAAGGTGTTTTTTTAATTTCCAGACTCTGCTCTGCCCAGACATGAGACTGAGGTGCCATTTCTTGCCTTATACAAATGGCTCCAAGTTCATGCATCTGTTGACTCTCTCCCCAGTTATCTCCCCTTAGATATGGTTGTTTTGTACACCAGTGTTGTGTGGGCATAAACACAGATCAAGGCACTTTAATGGAGAGGCAGCTGGGAAAACATGATGGGTAGCCAGGATTTGCACTTCAGTCAGTATCTTAAGACCTGGCTACCTAAGGCAGAAGTTTTTTGCATTCTGCTTGAGACCATTCTCTACGGCAATTCTGAATTCTTCTGTGGTGTGCATGCATGGTGGTTGTTTTCATCCTCTCAACATCATTCATCTTTGTCTTTCAGAGACATACTTTGCAAAGTAATTCAGAAGGTCTGATGATAAACTTTCAAAGGCACAGTGGGTTAGGAGATTTCCAACATGCTGGTTGAAAATTACTTTAAGTTAAGATGCCTAAGATCATATCAACCACATCCAGTTCAATGTGACTTTGGAGCATTTTATGGAAATAAATATATGAAAGTTTCCATTGAGGCATCTAATATTAGATGCTTCCACCTTACTCATTGATGCAAGGGGCCTTGGCCTCAATACATATAAAGTTTGTCATGCTTGAGTTCATTGAATTCAGTGGAAAAAATTAGTAATTCTTTCACAAGTAGCTTTAGTCACATGGACTCAACTGAGAAGAAGATGGGAAAAACTGTATAAACAAAGAGTAGAAAGAGAAGATTCACTGAGTATCATTTCAGGATACAGTAACCCCCTGCCATTTTGCGGTTCAGGTCCCGCGGTCCCGCTACATCACAGGATCGCAGTACCTGCACCGTGGGGGTGTGTGCAGGGGGCATCTGGTTGCTCCGTGCCCCCCCACACACCTCTGAGAAGCCTGATAGGCCTCAGAGCCATGGGGGGCAGTGGGGAGAGCCGCGCAGGAGGGCTGCAGGGAGGGACGCCATCCCCCTCCGCAGCTGCCCCGGGCGCCTCCGGAGTTCCTCAGAGCCGCACGGGGCGGGTGCACAGAGGGACGGCGTCCCCCTCCGCAGCCGCCCCGGGTGCCTCCAGACTGCCTCCAAGCCATGCAGGAGGGCTGCGGGGAGGGACAGCGTCCCCCTCCGCAGCCGCCCTTGGCGCCTCTGGAGTGTCTCCAAGCCACGTGGGGCAGGTGTGCGGAGGGATGGCATCCCCTTCCGCAGCCGCCCCGGGCGCCTCCGGAGTGCCTCCAAGCCGCGCGGCGGGTGCGCGGAGGGACAGTGTCCCCCTCCTCAGCCGCCCTGGGTGCCTCTGGAGTGCCTCCGAGCTGCACGGGGCGGGTGCGCAGAGGGACGGCGTCCCCCTCCGCAGCCGCCCCGGGCGCCTCCGGAGGGCTTCGGAGCCGTGCGGGGGTGGGGGGGCAATTGGTTCGCTCTGGGCCACCCCCATGCTCCTCCAAGGCTTTTGCGAGCCCCCCGCCCCCAGCCGCCCCCACCCACTTCCACATATCGTAGATTTTCATGGATCACGGGTGGGTGGGTCCCTAACCCCCACGATCAGCGGGGGCTTACTGTATCATCTTTGCAGCTAAGCTCACTGATGGCCATATAAGCCATCCGTTACCTCTGCATATCCCTTCTCTTCCTTGCTGTTTTTCCACATTGTCCTCTGATTGAAGAAAATTACAGTGCTGTGAAAGTCCCCAGTCATAAAGTTTTCTTAATCTTCCTTGACCAGAGCAGAAGGAAGCCGGAAAAAAAGTTAAAGGTAGTAAGGAGCCAGAGTGGTTGGTATGATCATCTGCTATTTCAGCCAATACTGATGCTGTCCTACTTTAGGGCACTTCATGAGAAAACAGGACTATAGATGGGTACAAAATGAAAAACAACACACTGTTTCATTGTGTCATAAGGTGACAAAATGTTTTGTAACATAATTAAATTGCAGACAGTGTTTCATTACAAAATCAAACGAAACACAATTTTTACTGTGGAAACAAAATGATTCATGAATTTCCCTGCTCTGCTCTTTTGTTCTGGCCACTGCCAACCAGCTGGTTTTGTTTAATTTCCTTATGAAAATTCGATTAAAAATTCATTAATTGTGAAAGGAAATGAAACTCAATGAGCAACGAAATGAAACAAAATGAAACAAAATGCTATGTTTCCATTTTGTGCCCATCTCTAGCCAAGATTATTTAGAAAAGACAAAAACTCTGCAAAAGGTGAAAGGCAGCAGAAAAAAAAATAGGAAGACCAAATTCAAAATGGTCTGACTCCCTAAAGGAACCACTGGCTTAAGTACACAAGAGCTGAGCAAGGCAGTTGAGGACAGGACCTTTTAGAGATGTCTTGTTGATGGGGTCACCAGATGTTGGTGATGACTTGACGACCATCTCCACCACCGCCATATAGAAATGACTTAAGCCTTGAGCTATCCCTTCTTACAGAGAAAATTAAGGCAAGTAAGTGCTGTGAAGTTACATAGCCATTGGATAGGTCAGTGTGCATATATGAAGCAGAGGATGATGCCATCATTTGGAATAGTGAAAACTCTCTATTCTGGTTCTTTTACTGAGCAACACTAGGAGCACAGAATTAAGGCTGCAGTCTTCAAGGCAAGACAGTGCAAGACTACCTGCAGGGAGCAAGAAAAAAAATCATTGATTTTTGTTGGGTAGCAGCCTGTAGAAATTATTCAAAAACCTAAATACTGAAGAGCAGGGGGGGGGACAGTGTATTCGCTGATAGAAAATTGAGAGACTGCTAGTGTGGCTTCTTTTGGATTCACATGAATTAGCTTCATAGTTGAACAAAGCTCAGTTGAAGGCCAAAAATATCTAAGATTAAATCAGGTTACAGCATCTGCATCCTCTTTATGGAACATGAGACAGTCAAGGGTTCATACAAGGCAGAGAGTGAGGAAGAAATACTTATCTTTCTAACCCATGAAGGACAGAGCCCTTTCTCAAATCTTCATTGCTACGGTTGTAACAAAAATATACTGACAATAGAGATTACAAATTCCTGAACTATGTACTGTGTGTATCTACTTTTTAATCTGTATATATAGCAATAAAACACCAGGCACCCGGTTATACAAATAGCCTAAAAGTGATTGACATGCTAATAATGCCCAATCAAGCCAGTAATGCTCATGTAACAAGCTCCTGAGAAAATAATATTTTTGGTCAATAATACATTTTTAAGCGAAGTGTTTGTTTTTAATTAGCTTCATATTTAGCTATTTAGTCATGCTGTGTCTATCAGCTATGGCCAAAAAGAAAATAACACAGGCATTTGAACTGTACTGTTGCCTTAAACTCTTTAACTTTCCTTTCTTCCTTCTTGGCTTTCATTCCTGCATTCCACCATCGCTTGCTTTCAAGCATCAAAAAGGCATATCCTGGCTTGTCCTTTTCCTTCTTCTCCTGAGAGCTTCCCCTCACATTAGGTGATTCTTCTTTGAGGGACCTTTCTGTTTGGCTCTGATCAGCCACTCACATGACTTTGTTAAACCAACAACGACTTCTTCTTTCTGCTTGGTGCGGTGAGATGACAGGGCGTGAGATGACAGGGCGTTAACTTCCATCAGTTAATAAATCTATTTCATGGATGTGTGTTTTCAACAGTGGAGCTAACTTAATGGTACAAACACTGTTTTATCTCTTTTTGTGTGTTGGGGGGAGGGTAGGGGGAGGCAAGCAGATTTCATTGAGCAGGGGACCCATTCATTCAGGCTTGATGGTCTGATCTTGAATCTCAAGATTCAAGATTGCACTCTCCCCACCTCAAAAGCAGTGCTTCTTGCTCTGGATCTTTTGCATTGTAGAAAGAGGCTGCATGCCTCCAGGTTTCTGTAGAAACTAGGCACCTTGTTCTGCCTTGCATTTTCAATCTCTCCCCTTACAAACCTATTTCTGAACTTGCTTTTTGTTGGATATTAGTTATAATTTTTCTCAGTATGTTAGGAATTATATTGTTCTCTAACCACATTGAAGCTAGAGAGAACAATAAATAATTAATTCAACAAGGTTGTGAAGGAAAATATACCACAGGAAAGTATGCTTTCTATGTCATAATTGAGTACTTGATTCATGACACCACCTTTCATTCCCCCTCCCCTCACTACCATTTGCTGGTTTTGGAGTCTGACTAGAGAAAAGTAGATTAAAGTAGATTTGGTTGTGTTTGTAGGGGAGGCAAAGGAAATCAGGTAATGGGTATTTTCTTCCAACAGGTTAAATATCATACCAAGAAGAAAGGATAGCAAATTACTCAGAAAGCATTGTTAATTAGAGATGGGCATGAAATGGAAATACAGTGGTACCCCAATTTACAAATTTAATCTGTTATGAATGCATGCTCTTAAGTCAAGCTGCTCTTAAGATGGGGTACCACTGTATAGTGTTTTGTTTCATTTCATTAATAGTTTTGTTTTGTTAGTAATGATTTGTAAAGTAGTTTCTTTATGAAACAAAACAAAATGAAACACTATGCTCCCCTGGGTCCTAGAGGCACCAAAATGGCAGGGGAGCTTCCTCAAGTTCCTCCCTGTAAGCCCCTGAAATTTGGAGAGGTTTGGGGGTCAGGGGGCTGAGGTATTAAGCACCAAAGGGAGTGCCCCTAGGAAAAAACATTCTAAATTGAAACGGGTTTCAGAAGCCAAGCCACAATTGCTCATCCATGGGGGGCTATTGTGGTTTCCTAATTCAATTTAGAATGGTTTTTTTTTCCTGTTGCCACCCCCTTTGGAGCTTAATAACTTAGCCCCCTGACCCCCAAACCTCTCCAAATTTCAGGGGCTTACAGGGAAGAGCGTGAGGAAGCTCTCCACCATTTCCTCGAGAATGAATCATTTCAATCCTAGAGGGGAAAATGGCATTTTGTTTTGTGTTTTGTTATAAAATGCATTCTACTGTTTTGTTACGTAACAAAGTAATTTATTACATAATAAAATGATGAAACAGAATTTCATTTTTCGTTTTGTGCCCATATCTATTTTTAATTGTTCCTTATTATGGTTCTATCCCATATTAGGATTGTATTATACTTTAACTGTAATTTATTTTATGGGTTTATACTACCAATAAAGTTATTCATTCAGGTAATGGTTAAAAATCCTATGTTTCCCAATGCTCCTCTCGTCTCCCATTCAAGGTGTGCAGCAAACTTTAGAGATAGAACTTTTGTGTTTTAAGAAAATGAGGACAGTAAAAGCATATCTGTTTTGTAAGTTTTCTTTTTCTGATCCCTGAGAAGGAACCTCTAGAACATAAATTGTTTGTTTTAATGACAGAGAGATGCATGAAAGTTTCCTTCTCTTTCATGTTCCCTCTTTTGTGTGACCTTTCATATATCTTTTGTCTATCAAATCACACAGGAAATTATTTATCTAAAAGCGCCACATCATCTGCTCTCAACAACCAGTTAGAACATTCAGGATTGGCAAGCAGGGATTTTGAACCAGTTCAAGGGTCTGGGTTGGCTGGAACTCTATGGCCGAAATCCAGTAGTAAATCACAGCTACAGTATTCCCACTTTAATAGTGCAACAAATCTCCCCATATAACAGTAGTTTTGGTTTTGGAGGTGACTTTGATTTTGTTGATCACAGGAAAATAATGCCACTTGCAGTGATACGCCAAAACATGGCATTTCATGGGGGGGGGACAAAATTTCTGGCAATTCCATAATAATAATAAAAAAATCCCACACAGAGAATTCTCACAAGAGGGAAAGAGAAATTTTATTCTTAGTTTCCCTCCAATAGCAAAATGCTTCAAGACTGATACCTATGAAGGAGTGGAGAAAACACAACTATAGCATCATTTAAAGGATTTTTGGTCTTTTAACTCCAAATCAGTTTAATTTCTTTGCAGTCAAGATGACAAAGCTTGCTGCCTACATAGCAGAATTTTGCATTTCAGGGAGTAGAATGTTCTTTATTCCACATCTTGAGTCACTATCCTGTTTCAGAAGAAGATAGAAAAATGAACATCATGCTGCCTTTCTTCTACTTTTCTAGAACTCCAAAAGGATGGCAGCAAATAAAAGTATGCAGATCCTCTACATCAGTGCTCCCCAACCTTTTTATCACTGTGGACCGGTAAATGTTTGATAATTTTTCCCTGGCCCGCTTGTTTTGATTTAATAAGATAAAAAAGGTAAATGCCTCCCCCCCGGCCGCTGACGCACATGCGTACTAGTCGTTTCCCACTCTAGGGGGCAGTGCTCATCTCCGTAGCAAGCCGAAGAGCCAGTGTTGTGTGAGTCCTTGGCATCGCTGCAAGGAAACACTGTTTTTACTTCCTCGCGTTTTTTCCCCCGGGGGCTACCCAGCCGCCGTGAGGTCTTGGGACCCTTCGCCCTTCCTTGACATGAGGCCTCCCTCCCTCCCTCCTTACTTTCTTTCTTTCTTTCCCTTTTCTTTCTCCCTCCCTCCCTTCCTCCCTCCCTCATTTTTTTCTTTCTTTCTTTCTTTCCCTTTTCTTTCTCCCTCCCTCCCCCTCTCCCTTCTTTCTTTTTTTCTTTATTTCTCTCTCTCCCTTCCTCCCTCTTTCTTTCTTTCCTCCCACTCTCCTTCCTCCCTTCCTTCCTCTTTCTCTCCCTTCTTTCTTTCTTTCTCTCCCTCCCTCCCTTTCCCTTCTTTCTTTTTTCTTTATTTCTCTCACTCTCCCTCCCTCTCTTTCCTTCGTTCCTTCCCTCCCACTCTGCCTCCTTCCTTCCTTCCCTTCTTTCTTTCCTTCCTTCCTCATTTTCTTTCTTTCTTTCACTTTCTTTCTTTCTTTCTTTCTTTCTTTCTTTCTTTCTTTCTTTCTTTCTTTCTTTCTTTCTTTCTTTCTTTCTTTCTTTCTCCCTCCCTCCTCCTCTCCTTCCTTCCCTCCCACTCTCCTTTCTTCTTCTTTCTTTCCCCCTTTTCTTTTTTCTTTCTTCCTCTCTCCTCTCCTCTCCTCTCCCTTCTTTCTTTCTTTATTTCCTTCCCTCCCTCCCTCCCTTTCTTTTTCTTCCTTTCTTCCTCATTTTCTTTCTTCCTTCCTTCCTCCCCCTTCTTTCGTTCTTCCGTTCTCTCTCTCCCTCACTCCTTCTCTCCCTTTCTTTTTCTTTCCCTCCCTCCTTCTTTTACTTACTTTCTTCCTCCCTCCCTCCTTCTCCCTCCTTCTTTCTTTCTTTGTTCCTGCCTCTTCCTCTCCTTATTTATTTATTTATTTATTTATTTGTTGCATTTGTATCCCGCTTATCTACAAAGTGTACTCTAAGCGGCTTACAAGGCTACCAAAGCCATAAAATTACAATAACGACACAAGTAGAACAGGTAGTAATAACAATAAAACAGAAGTTAAAAACCTTATGGCACCTCAATCACTGTACAATTGTGAATGAAAACAAATTGCGATGGCGGGGAAATAGAAGAGAAAGAAAACAAAAAATAAATAAAAAAAATCAGTTAAGGATCGCCGAAGGCCTCCCGGAAAAGATAGGTCTTTAACGCCTTCCGGAAGGCCAGCAGGGACTCTGCAGAGCGCACTTCTCTGGGGATGGAGTTCCAGAGGCTGGGGGCCGCCACTGAGAACGCACGGGTCCGAGTACTCGTCCTCCGGGCTTCACGAGGAGTGGCGACCCGAAGCAAGTGCGCTCGCACCTGCCGAACGGGACGGGCCGAGATTGATCGCTGAGCGATACGCTCTGCCAGGTAGTCCGGTCCCAAGCCATGGAGGGTTTTATAAACTAAAACCAAGACCTTGAATCTAATCCGGGCTGCAACGGGCAGCCAGTGCAAGCGGGCCAGGACTGGGGTGATGTGGTCATAACGATGCACACCAGCCACCAGCCTGGCCGCTGCATTCTGTACCCGCTGCAGACGCCGGAGAAGAGCCAAGGGCAGCCCCATGTAGAGGGCGTTACAGTAGTCCAGCCTCGAGATCACCAGAGCTTGGACCACTGTTCTCAGAGAGTTCGCGTCAAGGTACGGGCGGATCTGGGCGATCCGACGGAGATGGAAATAGGCGGACCTGGTCACCGACGCCACCTGGGACTCCATGGCAAGCGCCGGGTCCAGGAGCACACCCAGATTCCGCGCCCTCTCCGCGAGCTGCAGGGAGACTCCCCCCAGACAGGGGAGAGGGCCACCGTACCCCGACGGCGAGCTCCCGAAGAACATAACCTCCGTCTTCTCGGGGTTGAGCTTAAGCCTGTTCGCCCCGGTCCAAGCCAGTACGGCCTCCAGGCACCCGTCGAGAACTTCCACAGCTTCCACAGCAGAGGTGTTAAAGGAGAGATAGAGCTGCGTGTCATCAGCGTACTGATGACAGCAGACTCCAAAACTCCTGATGACCCCCGCCAACGGCCTTACGTAGATGTTAAACAGCATGGGGGACAGAGACGACCCCTGTGGAACCCCACAAGGGAGGATCCAAGGGGCCGATAACTCCCCCCCCCCATGCTGCACGTACTGTGGACGGCCCTCCAGGAAGGAACGGAGCCAACTGCGAGCAGTGCCTCCAATTCCAACCTCAGAGAGCCGGTCCAGCAGGATACCGTGGTCGACGGTATCAAAGGCCGCTGACAGATCCAGGAGGACCAACAGGGTAGAGCAACCCCTGTCGGCCGCCCGGAGAAGGTCATCTTGCAGGGCGACCAAAGCTGTTTCGGTACCCCGGCGAGGCCTGAACCCGGACTGGCATGGATCGAGGCACTGCCGATCCTCCAGGTATGACTGCAGCCAGACCGCCGCCACCCTCTCGATCACCTTGCCCATAAATGGGACATTGGCGATTGGGCGATAATTTGTTAAGTCGTCCACCGCCAGGCCAGGTTTCTTCAGAATGGGCTTAACCACCGTCTCCTTCAGACGAGAGGGAAAAACCCCCTCGCTGAAGAGGAGGCGGTGGCGATGGCAGAAGCCCGTTCGGCCATAGTCCCTCTGGCAGCTCTAATAAGCCAGGCAGGGCAAGGGTCGAAAGGAGTGGAGGCAGGCCGGCAATGCGCCATAGCTCTGGAGGCCTCGACAGCAGAAACAGGCCCAAGCGCATCCAACCGAGGCGACGAAGGCGGACCAGCAACTGGGGATGGCGGGGCTGGACCACTGCAACCGGAGTCAAAGCCGGCACGGATGGCCTCTATTTTAGTTCGAAAAAAGGCTGCAAATTGCTCACTACTGAACTCAGTAGGAGGAGGCCTGGCCAGACTAGGATTGCTGAGGTCCCGAACCACCCGGAAAAGCTCCGCCTGGTGGTTCGAGGCCTCAGCAATTCTCAGGGAGGTAAAAGATGTTCTGGCCTCCCTGATCGCGTTGGTGTAGCGACTAGACTGGGCATCAACGGCAGCCTTACTCAGTGCCGTCCGGGTTTTCCTCCAGCTGCGCTCTAACCTCCTCCTCTCCTGCTTCATAACCCTAAGCTCCCCCGTGAACCATGGGGAGGGCCGGGCTCGGCAACGGAGGAGGCGCTTGGGGGCGATCCGGTCTATGGTGTGGATAGCTGTTTCGTGCCAAAGATTAGCCACATCCTCGGCCGGATCGTCAGACATACCACCAGGTAGTCCCCCGAAGAGCTCACCGAACCGCTGAGGGTCCATGAGCCTCCGGGGGCGGGCCAAAACAGAAGGCCAGTGGTCCCCGCGGGGAGGGGCCGGAATCGCCAGGGAGAATGAGAGCAGGTGATGGTCTGTCCATGACACAGGAAGGGAGACGAGGTCCCCCACCTCCAGACACGAATCCCCCGACATGGAGGTAAAAACCAGATCCAGGGTGTGACCAGATCTGTGGGTGGGGCATAAAACATGCTGGGACAGACCCATGGAAGCCATGGATTCCATGAACTCCAGAGCTGCACCAGAAAGCTCACCGCCAGCATGCACGTTGAAGTCACCCGCAACCAATAGGCGCGGGGACCTCAACAGGGCAGCGGCGATGAACTCCGTGAGCTCCGGCAGGGATTGTGCAGGGTTGCGGGGAGCTCGGTAGCCCAGCACAATGCCAAATCTGTCCCGCTGTCCCACCAACAGATGAAGGACTTCTAACCCCTGGCTAACCAATGTCGAGGCCCTGCTAACACAAAAAGAGTCCCTATAGACGATGGCGGCTCCCCCCCTTTTGACCCCCCAATCTTCCCACTCCCTCTACCAGATACCCAGGTGGACACAACAGGGAGAGGGCAGCCCCCCCTCCCTTCCTTCCTTCCTTCCTTCCTTTCTTCCTCCCCTTCTTCCTTCTTTCTTTTTCTTTCTCTCTCTCTCCCTTCCTCCCCCTCTCCCTTTCTTTCTTTCTTTCTTTCTTTCTTTCTTTCTTTCTTTCTTTCTTTCTTTCTTTCTTTCTTTCTTTCTTTCTTTCTTTCTTTCTTTCTTTCTTTCTTTCTGCCCAGTCCTTCCCATCCATCAGCACCATCCAGCCTTTCCAGTCCACACACACACACACACACACACACACACACACACACACACACACACACACACACACAAACAACGCCACCATTTACACAGGCAAAAGAGAGTAACCCAGACGCTTTCCAAGGAAACAGGACTGGAAAAGAAGGCGCTGCCCAGGTGGGAGCCTTTTCCACAGCGCAGGATTAAGAAGGAATTTTATTTTATTTTATTTTAAAAACGGTGGGGAGCGGGGGAGGGCAGAGGGAAGATCCAGACCGTTGCGGAACCCTAGGACAGGGCTGCCCAACTTTGAACAGGCTGATGTCTACTTTTTCTGGCCCAAAGTGCCTGAGGGCTACGGCGATGGTGGGGCGGGGGCGATTGGGGGGGGGTTTGCAGCGGCGGTGGTGGCAGCGATGGCGGGGGCGATTGCGGGGGCAGCGATGGCGGGGGGGTCGGCAGCGGCGGCGGCGGCAGCGGCAGGGATGGTGGGGTGGGGGCGATTGCGGGGGGGTCGCGGCGGTGGCGGCGGCGATGGCGGGGGCGATTGTGGGGGCGGCAATGGCGGGGGGTCGTGGCGGTGGTGGCGGCGATGGCAGGGGGGGGGGCGATTGCGGGGGGGGTCACGGCGGCGGCGGCCCGGTGCCGATTGATCCACGGACCGGCACCGGTCCGCGGCCCGGGGGTTGGGGAACACTGCTCTACATAACTTGTTGTCTGCCTAAGTTAGCAGTGGGTAACACTTAGTCAGGCAGTCCTATTGATATCCCTTTCTGTTTTCGGAAGAGAGAACCTTCATAGCCATTTACCCAAATGGAAGTGTTCCATGATTTTAGTGTAAGGTTTTTATTATTGTTTTAATTAATTATTAATATTTGATGTTTTAACTGTTTTACAGTTAAACTGTTTTACTTTGATTGTAAGCCGCCCAGAGACCTTTGGGTAGTGGGCGGCATATAAATTGTAAAAACAAACAAACAAACAAACAAATAAAGATTCCCTGATTTCCTCCTGGGGGGAGAAGAATGTGTGGATTTCAAAGTAAACTAGCACATTTTTGCAGGCCTCTTTTAATAGCCTTGCTATGTTCTGAAGGTTCAGATTTGGCCCTTCAGAGCATCAACAAATCTGTTTAAAGCAATTCAGTTGTATTCAGGTTCAGGCTGATCTAGATCCAGATTGGGCAAGCCATGTCCACTGAGAGGAAACCAGGTGGCAGTTGGTTAAGTGCAACTCCCATCACCCCTTGCCCTTTGTTATGGTGACAATGGCTGATGGAGATTGCCTTCTAACGGCATTCATTTCCTTTGCTTTAACATGATTTGTCTACTAGTTGAGAAAAATCGGGTTTATAGAGCTTGTGTCTTGAGCACACTCTTGTATTGCAGCGAGTCTTGGACTCATTGTGTACGGCAGGAGGGAAAGCTGAACACCTTCCGTATGTGCTGCCCCCGACGTATCGCTTGGCATGATAAAGTTATAAATGGCATAGCCCTGGTATGAGTTGGAATCTTTAGCATGTATACATTATTGAAGCAGTGATGTCTACACTGGTTTGGGCATGTGGTGAGAATGGCGGATGGTCAGATTCCAAAATATCTTTTGTATGGAGAATTAGCGCAGGGAAAGCACCACAGAGGGAGACCACAACTGTGATATAAGGATATCTGCAAGAGGGATCTGAAGACTTTGGGAAAGGACCTTAACATATAGGAAAACTTGACCACCGATCATTCAGCCTGGAGGAAAAAAATACAGCATGGCCTTCTACAATTCGAAGGGACGCTTGTTCAACAGTTGACTGAGGAAAAGAGACAGTAACAGAAATAGTGAATTCTGTGGGCCGGGCAATGGACTGACGGTATTTGTCCTCAATGTGAGATTGTCACTCTCTGATTGGCCTTTTTAGCCCCATTAGATGCTACTTAAAGCATGATACCATAGTGTCTTGAGACTGAAGGATGCCATTACCATCTGAAAAACAACTGCTTTCACCTCCTTCTCCTCAGTGATCCATCAATAGGTAAAGATGATATTTCATGTTGGACCCACTTTGCGCAACACACAGCAGAATTCAGAACCAGTCTGCTCTAATACCTTTATCTGGAAATACAACTCAGGAATGCTTATGATAACAGTCAGTCACGCCGCTAGCAAATATACTATTAAGATCTAGGCTTTCCATTCCAGCTCAGCTCATTGAACTGGAATCCACATACCTGATCTCTCCCCCCACCCCCCAATGTCAGTGGAAGCCATTTCATTTTATTGGACCATTGAATTTCTCACAACCTGGTGGCCACCTGTCATTACGGCAGGCAAAACATCTGAAGTGATGTCATAGGGAGGAAGAGTTTTGAGTAAAGATTTCACTCCTTGCAGTATAGGATCAGTCAGAACAAGGACGTGAAAAATAGCAGATGGTATGGCACTGAGTTTGCAGGTTACTGAGGTCTGGTTTTGTATACCTGGGTTACAGCAATTGGATTTACTCTCTAAAACAACTTTTACCCCACTTTGCTGCTCACACTGGCTACAATTCATCCTATTGTTATGTGCATATCAAAATTAATTAAATTCTAATTTATACCTATTTTGGGGAAATATTTTTGAGTTGTTGGGGAGTGGTGTACTGGGAGCAGCAATATATCTGTGGGAAGGTTACTTGCCAAACAATACATGGGTGTGTGTGTGTTGTGTCATTACAGTCGTGACCGGACTCTTCGTGACCACATGGCCATGGTGTTTTCTTGGTAGGAATAATGGAGTGGTGTGCCAATTTCTACTACAGGCACCTACAGCACCTGGTATTCCCTGGTGGTCACCCAGACAAGTACTAACCAGGGCCAACCCTGCTTAGCTTCCGAGATCAGGCAAGATCGGATGTGCTTAGGGCATCTAGGCAGCTAAACAATGCATACTGAATGCTATTCAGATCTTACTACTGGAAGTAAAATTAGACCTAGGAGTCTCTTAACGTGGCAGTTCTATTTAGCAAACCAATTGCCATTCTAACACAACTGCACTGGGGCCAGAATTTGAGCCTCCCGTTGAGACCTATTCCTTAGGACAAAGTGGTGCACTCATCATCCTTAGGCTCACATTATCTCCAGCCCATCCATTCTTGCCTGATGCCTTAACAGAGAGAGAGAGAGAGAGAGAGAGAGAGAGAGAGAGAGAGAGAGAGAGAGAGAGAGAGAGAGAGAGAGAGAGAGAGAGAGAGAGAGAGAGAGAGAGAGAGAGAGCATGTGGTTCTGCCTGTTACCCATGGCTCCCTGTGCCTCCCCCTCCTCTTACGCCATGTTTCTTGGCCTCATCAGCCACAAAGAGCACCAGATCTCCCTTGGAAGTCTTCTTGTTACTTGGGAGCTCCAGTGATGAACAAAGAGGTGTGGTTGTTGATTTTATGTTTTTCATGCAGCTCTAAAAGAAATGCAAAATATCCCTAGGGCAGGGGGTCTGGTGGGAGGGGGGGTCATTTGCACAAGAAGCAACCTTTCTGGCTGAGGCCCTAAGGCAACTTAACTGTTGTCTATTCAACTTCAGTGGTTCTAGTTCATGGTAAGTCATGTTATGATGGTAGTTATATAGGCTGCCTGTGTAAACATAGGGTTTTTTTTAAACAAAAAATAAATATCACATAATGCAATAAGCGAAGATGGAATTGCTGGGGCTTGCCCTATGTTGATCACATGAATACTGTTATTACTACTAATCACAGAGCAGCTAGTTGGCTCATCTTCCTGGATAGCCTTCTATCATCACAATCAACAGAAGCTAATCTGTGGTGGGCTGTGCATATCAACGTTTGTCTCCAATCTGAAAATAAAGCACCACAGACTGCCTCTGAATGACATTAAATGTTTTATTCATGCAAAATCATCAGTATCTCATAAAAGCAAAAGAAGATGTATTTATTATTATTTGGCTTGAATCCTCATTATTACTTGCAGCTATTTATTGATGGGCAGGCAAAATAAAACATGATAGGAGCTAAACAATTCAAAACATATGTCTCAGAGTTTTTTGTAAGGAGCTGCTTTGTGCTTAGGCTGAGAGTGGCCAATAGATAGAGGGGCTCATCTTATGGATCCCAAATAAAAGTGACTGCCCCTACTCTGGGGAACCACATTTCCTAGCACAGTTACATGAGATCACTTTAAAATAGAAATGTCATGAATTGAATCTAAGCTGTCACGGCCTTTTAAAAATGTCTTTATTTTAAAAGCCTTTATGTTTGTGTGTGTGAGGTAGAGTGAATAAGATGTGACGCATATAACACAGCAAATAAGGTGACAATGCTTACTTTGTGATTATGTATGTTTCTATTGGTTTTTATAATATTTTGGTGATTTTTCAGTTTTCAGTTGTAGTGGTGAACCCCTGTTGTGAGCTCTTGGATAAAGAGGATGCTCTAGATCTGTTTATACAGTGTCTCATAGATATCCTCCTACTAGAGCTGAAAATAGGGAAAATCAGAAGATATTGGGAAATACTAAGGTGGAGAGTCTTGTCCTATCAGTTTTCACTCTGGGATGGGTACAGTACTTAGGGCCTTTTTTACACGACCCCTAAGATCCGCTGGCCACTTAAATTCGGACCAGAGATCTTAGGGGTTCGTCGCTCTTCCTCTGTCCCCCCCTGCACTTCCTGGTTGCTGGCTGCATGAGGGAGGGAGAAAAAGAGAAAGAAAAGCATGCTGCTCACCTCATTCTGTCTCTCGTCTCTGTAAAAGTAGCTCTTAAGGGGCGGGAGCCAAAAAGCAGCAAACAGAAGCGAGGAGAGCCCCGCACTCACTATCGTTGCATCGCATCAAAGATTTTTCACCTCCAAAGAGAAGGTACAAGAAAAGTGCGCTGGGTCGCGCTAAAGTGGGCGGGGTCGCACTTAATTGTCTGCAAACTCTGGAGCTGGTGGGTAAACATTTTAAAGCTCCGGAGCTTGCAGCCATTTGCAGCGGAGCTTAGGGGTCATGTATAAACACCCTCTGTTGTTGAAGAAAATCTGTATTCCCCATGAACAGCCTGTTTCTCTTTGAAGCACATGATTCCCTGAGCGATTCAAGTCTTGGCTTTGGCAATCAGCTTTGGAAATGAAGTCTGTGTTTACTTTCTGCTTACCAATCATAAAACAATATATTCATGAATGTGAGACAAAGAGAGGAGGAACAGCACATGACATGATAAACAGACATCTTTGACCATTTAAGAGAGCACTGCTTCTAAATATGTGCTTCGTATATAGTTTAGTTTGACCAAGATGATGTTTGGAAGTTATTACAGGAGGAGCCCGTTGCCTTGCCAAGTCCTTTATCTTGAGAAATTTATTTTTAACAGAGGAGTTCTACATACTATAGAAGGCAAGCATAAAGTGTAAGTTTCCATTTTTATCCTGTAAGAAATGAAAATTCAGAGTTTGTCTTTGACAAAACAATATTATTCAATTCTGATGTATACCTTTTAAAATGTAAGTCCTAAATCCTGACAAAATGTCATATTTAATTATGCATTTTAAATCATGCATGAAAATATGATATGCAAAATCAAGATAATTTCACATCACTGTAAGAAAAATGAATGGCATGGATTTTTTGAGACCCAGTTTCTAAAGTCTCCCAGTATTAGCATCTAGCAATGGCATTCATATTTGTGAGGACACTACAATTCTATCTTCACTAAAATGGCCATCTCAGCTATTGCAACATTTTTATGTTTTTCTAGAATTTCTTCACAAACATGGCAGCACTGACAAGCTACCTCAAGGAGAGGTTTCACATATGGCACAGTCACCAGCTTGCCCAGAGACATCCCCCAATGCATGAATGAAAACAACTAGAATTGTAGAAGAATTGGTCTATTTTGTTCAGCTCTCAAACTGGCTTGGGATTTTGTATACATCGCCTCACTTTTAACTCAAAAAAAGAAACTCATCCAACTATTTATTTATTATTTATTTATTTGTTATATTTCTAGACCGCCCATCTTCCGAACGGAACTCTGGGCTGTTTACAATTAAGACAAGGTAACAAGGAAAAAAATACAAGAAGGGCAAAAGTACTAATAAAATAAGGAGGGACGAGACCCTCCACAAAAGACGGCGCGGGTGGCAAAAATAAAAATAAAAATTAACATTTAATAAAAAGGTCACCATATGCCTCTTTGAAAAGGTGGGTTTTCAGAGCCATTTTAAAGGCGGGCAGGGACTGTGCTAGGTGCAGCTCACTAGGGAGATGATTCCACAATGTGGGGCCTACCACAGTGAAGGCATGGTTATGCGTGAGCGATTTCCGCGCCTCTCTGGGTATGGCCACCCTAAGTGAGCGCGCCTGTGCCATTTTTGTGGGCCTGGTCCCAGCTGACCTCTGGGAGATGCGCTCCAACAGGTACTCTGGTCCCAAGCCATGGAGGGTTTTGAAAATCAAAACCAGGCCCTTGAACCTTATCCGGAGGACAACAGGTAGCCAATGCAGGCGGGCCAGAACTGGGGTGATGTGCTCGAATCTACTAGTGCCCACCAACAGTCTGGCCACCGCATTCTGCACCTGCTGGAGCCTCCAGACAAGGGTCAGGGGCAACCCCACATAGAGAGCATTGCAGTAGTCGATCCTCGATATCACGAGAGCCTGCATGACTATCCTCAGGGAGGACTCATCAAGGTACTGGCAGATTTGCTTGCTTGCTTGTTTCCTGCCTTTCTCCCTTAGAGGATCCAAGGGAGCTTACATCATAAAACTGTATTTAAAAGCTAAAAACAAGAGCTATACTTGTAATTAAAAAGAATAAAACAAGTATTATATTAAAACAGTACTAAGATCAATACAAAACTTAAAACTGAGCAACTATGAAAGCAAAACGTAACTCGCCAATATAATTTTATTTATTTATTTATTTTCACACTTATATACCGCGCCTATTTCCCACATAGGGGACTCAGGGCGGTTTACAACAAGAAAGGTTAAAACAGATAAAAAAAATAGATAAAACAACTAAAGCAATAATATCAAGATTAAATTAGCGGGTCGTGGCACAAGGAAAGAAAAAAAAAATTAACTGGATCCCTGGACATCGCCGAAGGCGTCCCGAAAAAGAAGAGTCTTTAGGTTTTTCTTAAACGACGCCAACGACAGAGCCTGCCGTAGCTCGCTGGGAAGCTTATTCCAAAGGGTTGGCGCCACTACCGAGAAGGCCCGTCCGCGAGTACTCGTTTTGCGGGCCTCCCTCGGAGTGACGGTCCGCAGCGAGAGGGCTAGGGAGGATCGGGTGGGTCGGGCCGGATCTAATTGTCGGGGGAGACGCTCCGCCAGATAAGCAGGGGCCAAGCCATGGAGAGTTTTGTAAACCAAAACCAACACCTTGAACCTTATCCGGGAGGCAACGGGTAACCAGTGTAGGTGGGCCAGGATGGGGGTGGTGCGGTCATAACGACGCGCACCAACCACCAGCCTGGCCGCCGTATTCTGGACCCGCTGCAATCGCCGTACCAGGTTCAAGGGGAGCCCCATGTAGAGAGTGTTGCAATAGTCCAGCCTCGACATGACCAGTGCCTGTACCACTGTCCTCAAGGAGCCCTCATCGAGGTACGGGCGAATCTGGGCGATAAGCCTCAGGTGATAAAAGGCTGACCTGGTCACGGCTGACACCTGAGATTCCAGGGTCAGATCCGGATCCAGGACGATGCCCAGATTCCTCACTCTTTGCGCCAGCTGGAGGGCGGACCCGCCCAGACTGGGAAGAGGGCCCCTCCGAGGCACCCCTGAAGAACATAACCTCGGTCTTACCAGGGTTGAGCCTGAGTCTGTGAGTCCTGGTCCAGTCCAAAACCGCAGCCAGGCAATGATCAAGGGTCCGGACGGCCTCCACTGCACAGGTGGAAAAGGAGAGATAGAACTGCGTGTCATCAGCGTACTGATGACAGCAGACTCCATAACTCCAGATGATCTCAGCCAGCGGCTTCATATAGATGTTAAAGAGCATTGGGGAGAGGGACGACCCCTGAGGCACCCCGCAAGAGAGTGTCCAGGGAGCCGACAACTCACCCCCCCAAGCTCACACGCTGGGTGTGACCCTCAAGGAAGGTCCGGAGCAAGCACAAGGCCTGGCCCCTGATCCCCACCTCCGAATGCCGCTCCAGCAGGAAACCGTGGTCGACGGTATCAAAAGCCGCTGACAGGTCGAGAAGGACCAGCAGGGTAGAACAACCCCTGTCAGCCCTCCTCAACAGATCATCCTACCCCTAATTTGAAGCCAATGAAGTTCAACTACATTTCTTTCTCCCCTCCCCACCATGAACTTAGTCATTCATTTATGTATATCATTATATATATATATGAATCTTGGCACCCAAGGGACAGTTCTAGATTAATTTGTGTTTTAAAATTTGTGACACAGAGGATTCAAATTTTCTCCCCTCCACAGCTGTAGACGAAACCCTTGGCTTTCTTAATGACTTTGAGGCTGGAAACCAGCTGTGAGGTCCTTGTTAGCATTTTGCCATGGAAAGCTGCATTTACATGTAGACTGTATAATGGAATCTGCACATCTTTATTATTATTATTACTAATAGTGGCTGGGATTGTATCTCCAAATGATGCATAACTTTCCTTTTTGTGAAAAGAAGTAAACTATAAGCCAAGTTAAATGAACTTTAAAAGTGAACATGATTCATAACAGATACAGTGTTACAACTGACCAGACCAAGCTAATGTAAATTATGCGTCATTCTAATGGTAAAGTACTTAAACGTATTTGCAGTGGAGTTTGAAAAATTAAAACCAGCCCTCCTTTATGCATATCTAATGGAGAAGAAATTGTGGAGTTTGCATTTGAAAGGATGGCGATGCAAATAATATAGACGGGCGAAATGTCTACTTGAATTAGCTTGCTTGTGGAGTCGTATTCTTAAACTAATGATCACATGTAATCTGCAATGTATTAAGCACATATTCTTTATTTGGCTTCCCCATATTGCATTTCAAATGTTTTTCCATGGAATGTTTCAAAACGTCAACTAAAATTATTATTTATACATTGCATTGAAATGACATATGTCCCTTCAGTGCTCGTCTAGGACTTGAGTATTATGAGTATTTGGGTAGTTGAAAGACAAGAGATCACTTACTGTGGTTTTCTGGGTCTTGCTACCTCTGTCCTTTCCAGGTTTGCATGCTAGTTATCACAATTCAGTACTACATCTACTGTATATGTAACTTTGGATTTAGACAATTCTGTCTATCAAAGAGTATTTGTGTCTGTCTTCCTCCAAGGTCCAAGATCTCCAAACCTAGATGAATACGAGGTCCTTTTATTTGCTCAATAGAATGAAAGGAGTAACCAGAGGTGATCTGATGCTATTCACAGGTGCAATTAATTTGAAGGTTTGTTTAATTCACTGAAAATAAATGGATAATTGGAGCCACAACATGAAGACAGAATATAAAAGAAATCAAAGGAAAATCATCGATTTTCTGAAACACAACAATGTAGTGATGGTATGAAAAGTGTAAAACAGCATAACCTGTATTAAAGTATCAGATGAAATTACAATTATGAAAAATTAGCCACAGTTAGCCATTAATCTTCCACCAACCCTCTAAAGTTTCCCATGTTCCAGCTGTTTGGTCTAAAGATTGAGAAAGAAAGATACATAGCTACCTATACCAAGGAATGGGTTCCTGAAAACTCAGGGGAATGTGCAGGATGATTCATCCAGGATAATCCAAAGGGGAAAACCAGAAATAAAAATGTAAGGTAAAGCAGTGAAATCAGTATTTGAGCATTTGTGTAAAGAATAAATAAAAGACAGTAAGGGAGGTGTAGAGTCTCCTAGAACAGTGATTCCCAACCTTGGATCCCCAGATGTTCTTGAGCTAAAACTCTCAGAAGCCTTTACCACTAGCTGTGCTGGCCAAGAGTTGTCATCCAAGAAGACCTGGGGACACAAGATTGGGAAGCACTGTGCTAGATGTAGTCCAACCCATTGTAAAAAAGTGAAGCTTCTCTCAGGGTCAAGACAAACTAAATTGCTCTTTGTTCCACTGACACTCCTGATTTTCCTATCTTCTTGTTGGCTACTTAACTTCACTCCAAAAATTCAGTTCTGAGTTGGTAGATGGCAAGTTGGGAGAAAAAGTGCATCACACCACTTTTCTTTATTCCCAGAAAGTAAATCATCCCCTTGTCCTGCTTCACATGACACAACCATCAAATCTTTTCACAGTATACCCTGGCCTTAGAATTAGAGATGGACACGAATAAAAAAATGGCGTTTTGTTTGTCGTTTGTCGTTGAGAGGGCCGTTTTGTTTTGTTTGTCGTTTGTCGCGAATTTTGAAAAAATTTCGTTTCTGTTTTTTTGCTTATTTGTTTGTCATTTCTACCCACTTTTGCGCGATTTTTAAAGCATTTCCCTAACTCCCACTGGATACTGCAAGGAGGACGGGGGCTGCCAGAGCTTTTTATGCCCTCTGTGGCTGCCAGACCTGCCCAGTCTGTCACCTGGGCATGCTATTGGTTGAAGTTGTCCAAGAATTTACATGATCCCATCACATGGCTTGCCTCCATGTTGTGGCTGGAGTGTGGCGACATCCATTTTGTCATCCTTAAAGGGAAAAGAAAAATATATCGCGATGGGAGAAGACAAAAACAAACGTTTTAAGGACCCCAACCCCCTGGTAGGTAATAATTTCAAATAATTATCGCATTATCGCTGCATTTTTATGGATGTCCAGGGTGTTTTAATACCTAAGAAATCAATATTAGGCATCTGGGAGCCATATTGGGTCAATGTCCCCTAACTCCCCTTAAAGGAAAAAATACAGCAATCTGAGAAAATACATAAATGCACCTTTTAAGTACCCCAACCCCCGGTAGGTATTATCAGACAGTATAAATAATTATCGCTGTGTTTTTATGGATGTTCAGGGTTTTTTTTTAACATTTAAAACAGCTCATTTCATTGTGTGTCGCCAGTAACGGAAACGAAATGTAACGAACACAATATTTGTGGTTCTGTTCGTTTTGTTTCATTTTCATCACATTTTTATTTGTCGTTTCGTTACGTAATGGAAACGAAAAAAAACGACAAACGGTAACGGAAACGAAAAATTGTTCGTTCCGTGCCCATCTCTACTTAGAATTATTGAAAGTACCCTGCCTTGTAGCCTGGCCATACTGTTCCATTGTCTTCCAGCTTAGCCAAGGTCTGGTTGCCATAGCAATCATATACATCTCCCCACCCCTTTCCCTCATGCAAAAGTTTAGACTGGAAGGCATCCTCAGCCTTTCACCCCCCCCAACAAAAATGAGTCAGTTGTGCTGTACATGAGGAAAAAAACCAAAGATTTCCTCAATGCCATCCCACAAGTAAGTCATTCCACAGCTTAGTAGAGTATTCTACAGACTATATATCTATACATTCAGTCCACATGTCCATATGCCTTTAGCCCTTATACCTTAAAGGCTGGACCTAATTAGTACTTGATATATGACGCTTGTAATGTATGCTCAATGAACCCAGGGTGCTTTCACCTCAGAGTTTCTGCCCCCTCCCACTTCCCTCTCTTTTCTTCTAGTAAATTTGTCTAATTAGTCTTCATTAATGTAAATCTGTTTGTAATCTATAGTACTACCTTTAGTCAGCAGGCTACAGATTTCTCTAACCATTAGAGAGGAAACTACAGACAGCAGAAGAAAAAAGAGGAAATTCTACTCCATAAAGGAACTCCAGAGGGATCTCTTCATACTGGGGGAGTAGGCAAACCAGTGGCAAACGAGTTTCAACATTAGTAAGTGCAGGGTGACGTATGTAAACCAATTACAGTATATTTACAAACTGATGGGGTCAGAACTCTCTGTAACAAACCAGGAAAGGGACCTTGGTTTCCTGGTGGACAGCTCAATGAAGGTATCAACCCAGTGTGTTGCAGCAGTGAAAAAAGCAAACTCAATGCTAGTGATCATTAGGAAGGGTATAGAAAACATGTCAGCAAGTGTTATTTTGCACCTTTATAAATCTATGGTGAGGCCCCATCTGGAATACTGTGTACAGTTCTGGTCGCCATACCTCCAGAAGGATATTATGGAAATGTAAAAAATGCAGAGAAGGGTCACCAGAATGATTAGGGGACTGGAACACCTTTCTTACCATCTGAGGCTGCAATGGCTGGGCCTCTTCACTCTTGAACGATGGCACCTAAGAGGTGACCTGATTAAAGTTTATAAAATCATACACAGTGTGGACAAAGTAGATAAGGAAAAGCTGTTTTCCCTATCGCACAACAGTAGAACTAGGGGGCACTACATGAAACTTTTGGATGCTAGATCTCAAACAAATAAGAGGAAGCACTTTTTCCACTCAGAGGGTCACTGGTCTGTGGAACTCTCTGCTAGAAGAAGTGGTGACAGCTGTCAGCCTTGACAGCTTTAAGAAAGGATTAGACAAGTTCATGGAGAACAAGGGTATCAATGGCTATCATGATGGATGCTTAAGGACAACCTCTGGGTTGGAGAGATAGGCAGGCTATCTCTCAATGCCATTTGCAGGGAATCATAAGCAGGTGAAGACATCTGCTTGGGAATACCCTGAAGCAAATGGTGAGCCGCTGTGAGAGAAAGAATGCTGAATTGGGTGGGCTGTGGCCTGTTCTAGCAAGGCTGTTCTTATGTTCTTATGTTCAAAGCACTACAAATATAAAGAACATTCCTGTGATTACTTCTCATATGGCAAAGGATAATAAACTGAGGCAAAATTGTTAGAGTGTTCCTAGTCATGTGCAAGGGAGATGAGGGGTAGAATTTCCCTCAGAAAGCTATTCAAATCTAGAAGTTCCCAAATGTGCCAAAGCCCAAGTGTTGTTGACTGAGACTTTCTAAGAAGAAATTCATTACTTAGAGGGCTACTGGGCACCTGTGCTATACATGGTGGAATGATACAACATGGCAAGTGTGAGTGAGGCTGGTCCCCCAAGTTTTCTAAAACACTGAAGGAGGACCTCTGGAAGTTGAGTCATGTGTCTGAAACTGATGAAGCTGTTTGGAGGAGCAGCAAAATGTTTCTTTCTCTCAAGAAAAAGAAGTCCAGTTGCCATGACTCAACTTCCAGATGGCTGAGAATCTTCACAGACACTGAAGGGGGAAGTCCCTATTACCTGTTAAGTGGAGAGTAGATGGCTCTGTGGGACACAATGAGCCACAGTACAGGTGGGTAGGTGAAAAGAAGACTGTTTTGATTGGTGGATGTTATTGAGAGAAAGGCCTGAGTTTCTGAGCCATTTTAAGGAGGCACTTCTGCCAATAACCAATTCATTGGAAGGGTATCTAGAACAAATATGTTTGATAGTCATTTGTTATGAATCATTTAAAAACAAATTCCAGTCTCCATAATATTCTTCACTTACAGCTCTTTAATACTCTATACTCTGAGTCAAATTCCACAAGCTGTTTGACACACTGCAAATTAAAATGGGGTGAGGGGCTGTGAAATTATAATCATGTATTTTTTGCAGTTCAGAAATATAAAAGAAAAATAAGTGTACACAATATTTCTTAGGTTCTCTTTCCATCTGTTGGACTGTGCTTTAATACAGTGTGAAACACATAATGGCAAATTACCTGCAATGTGTTAACGGCCGGGGTCTCAGACTTTCACACTGTGTGCAGAAGTAACCAAACTGAAATAGCATGCTCCTAGGTTAGTTGTTAGTGTGGTCAATAGAGATGGGCACGACTTAGCGGTATTCCCGTTTCCGTTTCCATTACTCGTATCCGTTACTCTACGGAAACGGAAACGGGAATTACTCCACCAGAATTCGAGCTCGAACCGACGAACGAACAATTTGGTCTGATTTGTCGTGCTCGTTACTTGCATCGCGGCGATCGCGCAATGCCAAGCGGCACAGAAAAAAAGTTTTTAAAAGTTAAAAAAAAACCTGATTCCCGGCCCTAAAAGTAGGCGAAAACTGTCTGAGGGCACCTACCAGGCCAGAAGGGTGTTTTATTGGGGGGGGGGTTCCCCGCCCCCCTCTCCTTGGCTATTGCTACTGCTGCGCTGCTGGTACCAGGCTGGGAGGGCGCATCCATTTGCCATGCAGTGCGGGGGATCCAAAATGGCGACCGCAATATTTTGTTTGAAATTGTTGCCCAAAACCCCACCAAAGCACCACAGAAACATGCGAAAATTAGCTATTTTAAATGCTTGAATTTTTACAGTAGCAGCAGTGGGTTTTTCTTGCAAAAAAAGTCTCCGTTGATTTTATTTTATTTTATTTTATTTTATTTTATTTTATTTTTTTACACCTGTGCATTCGCAATGATGGGCTCGCCCATGGGAGTGGACCATGCAAAGTTTTGGAGCCATTCCACCAATCGCATGGCCAGGTTTTGCTGACTGTACCAGGCTGGGAGGGCGCATCCATTTGCCATGCGGTGGGGGGGGGGATCCAAAATGGCGACCACAATATTTTTTTTGAAATCGTTGCCAAAAACCCCACCAAAGCACCACAGAAACATGCGAAAATTAGCTATTTTAAATGCTTGAATTTTTACAGTAGCAGCAGTGGGTTTTTCTTGCAAAAAAAGTCTCTGTTGATTTTATTTTATTTTATTTTATTTTATTTTATTTTTTTACACCTGCACATTTGCAATGATGGGCTCGCCCATGGGAGTAGACCATGCAAATTTTCCACCAATCGCATGGCCACTTGGCCAGGTTGACCACAGAGACTTCTGGGATGTGCCAATCGGGCATAAACAGCCCACTAATCGTAGCCCAAACCCGAACCCTAAGCCTAACCCATACGCCAGTACTTCCTCAGCAGTACTACATGCAAGTACGGGAGACACAGCGGGTGCAAGGAGTCTGCCAGTCTGTCACTTGTGGCTCTGGCTGACTCCTGCAGCTCCCTCCAGGAGCCCGCTACCCCCCCAACCAGTACTAATGACAACAAAAAAACAAAAAAAACGAACCGACTAATTTTTGCGATTTTTCACAAAAAACGGAAACGAGCCGAAACGGAACCGGCCCGACTAACGACAACTCGAAATTTTTTTTTTCAAGTCGTGCCCATCTCTAATGGTCAACATTTTTAAGAATTGGGCTTTTAAAAAGAAACTGTCCTTGGGGCCGGGAATGGATATTGCTCGCTTGTTTCTTTGTTTGTACTATCTCTTGTACTTCATTATAAGGTTCCCAGGCACTTTTTCATCTAGATACTGGTGAGGCCTAGTTCTGTCACATTTGGCTATTATTAGAACCTGAAATCCCTTAGTGTTTCCAAGCCAAGATTCCATTGGATTTTTTTTTTTGTCCATGTTAATTGTCACATCTTATTAAGATGCCAAGCCAGTTATTCTGAGCAGAGAATTCTTGACATATTTAAATTTCTGTGGTGGTGTTCCATAGCAGTTTTCCAGTCACTCTACCTCAGACAACGGTTGCAGTCCTATGTGCACCTTCGTACAGTAGGGCTTGCTAGGTATGCATAGGATTTTATAGCAAGAGTTTCAGATGTCTCTTGCACCAAATTATGATGAGAATAATTCAACAAGTCTGGCCAGCTTGTGGCCAGTGAGGAGAGAAGAACAGTTTATTACAAGAACTTTTAATTATTCTGGTAAAGAAAGATCTAATTTGTAAAACTGCCCAGAGACTACTTAAAGTGGTATGGGACGATATATAAGCAGAACACTTTGCTTTTTGCTTTTAATTCACTATGTGTCAATATTTGTTTTGAATAATAATTCAAACATCACAGAAAATTCAGAGAAATATAATCAATATAGAATCAAATATATAATCAACACATCATCAAAATATAAGCAATTGATTATATCAGTTTATTATATTTGTTTGAGGAAAGATGCAGTTATCCTCAAGCTGGCAGAAGTGGCCCTAAATATCTGTAATCTCTGAATTCATTTCATAGCTTAATAACAGAATCGTCATGAAGCTGCCTAGTGGCTCTTCAGTCAGATTTGGGCTACTTTGAATTTATTTTAATTTGAAGAAAATAGATTAATAAATATATTTGGATTTAAATATATATAATATAGAACAGCATCTCCTTTACTGTGAGACCAATTGAAATTTTAAATTTTATTATTATTACTTTCTGAAAGGGAAGTTCATTCCAAAATGGAAATTATCTATCTATCTATCTATCTATCTATCTATCTATCTATCTATCTATCTATCTATCTATCTATCTATCTATCTATCTATCTATCTATCTATCTGCTGTGAAGTAGATGTGTGTTCATTCAGATATAGCCTCACATACACACACAGAGAGAGAATAATAAAAATATATATGATCCAAGGTGAAATGTAATTAATTAATGTATTTGATTTATATCTCATTTGGTCACCTTCCTCAGCAGTACAACAGCTGATAATCTCTAGGACCATTCCTTTACCACCACAGACAAGAAAACAGATGACAACAACCCTACAGTAGGCTACAAACCACATCTTCCTAATATTAAGGTTGCTTATACCTAGATACATTTTGTTTAGGAAGTCTCAAAAGCTAGCTCATACTTACAGTTACTGCTTGGTTCAACTTATGATAAACAAGTAAACTAGAACAATATGTCCCAAAAAACTGAAACCTGAAAGGACTCAAAATGTCATTTCTGCTAAACATTACTTTTAAAAAAATGTTCAGAAAGATTTTGCTGAAGATTAAACAGTAGCCTAAATCAAACCCTCAATTATATTGTAGAATCTATTAGAATTCAGCAAGGAACCATAAGGGCAGATTAAGGGTGACGTGTTTGCTTTAACTCTGACTTGACTTGTTTTCTATGGTTTCTGTGATGCAACATTGGCCATACAGACGAATTATTTTCCATCTTTTAAGAAAGCTTATTGTTTTAAAAAGTAGCATTACGGAAAACAATATAATGCATGTTCAAGATCACTGAATGAAAAACATTCACTTCATAATCAATGTTTACCTCAGCTGCATGTCTGGAGTATGTAAAGCAAAGAGCTTTTGCTAAAACTAAACCCTTTAAGAGAATTTGGAGTTGTGTCTGAGGGTGTCTGCCATTATACAAATTTCCACATAAAGGGGGGTGGTGGCTGGGAAGCTCACTAATTCTGATAGAAATACTGGGGTCCAGCGAAAATCCACTCCTAGATCCTGTCCTTAAGGCAGTGTGCAGCCCTGAGAAGATTTATCTAGATTTCCCAATCTGAGACCTTGGGTAAATATTCACTTTCTCCCAGTGAATGTGCGTGCACAATGCAGCTGCTTAAATAATGATACTACACAACCATTTTTCTCTCACCTTTCTGTTTAAACTGTGATATTAGAACAAATGAGAACAAAGCTTGGTAGATCAGCAACAATCTATTTCCTGGGATTTTAGAGCCCAAATATGAAACTGGAGGGTAGTTCTTCATGATACCCCAGGGGTGGCCCTCGTGATATCATACCATTGAGGCAGTCAAGAATTCACAAGGGGGCAGACCTGCTTTCAAGGGAACTGGCTGCCGACTCAGCATGAAAAAAAATCTGGGTAACATGAGTCCAGAATCCATCTAACCAGTTAAAAATATGACACTCCAGAGCCAGGGAGTTAAAAGCAGCTATAGTGGTTGCTATTGTTCTTCTTCAAGCTTGCATTATACACTGCCTTTTAAATATCATAGGTATAAATAAGAAATCTTTCAAGGCTATTGCTGTTGGGATCTGTGGAAAGCTCCCTAGCAAGCTGTCAGGAGTTTGTCTTCATGCCCCTTACCCCAACTACTCGGGTTTCTGTAAAAAGAAGGGTCAGGAATTATGATACTGGTGCTTTATTTCCTTTTTGTTGTTCAGTCATTAAGTCATGTCCGAGTCTTCATGACCCCATGGACCATTGCTCACCAGGCCCTCCTGTCTTTCACTGACTCCTAGAGATTGGTCAAATCCATGCTGGTTGCATTGATGGTGCCATCCAACCATCTCATTCTCTGCCATTCCCTTTTCCTTTTGCCTTCAATCTTTACCAACATCAGGGAATTTTCCAAGTGGTCCTCTCTCCTCATGAGGTGGCCAAAGTACTGGAGCCTCAGCTTCAAAATCTGTCCTTCTAGTGAACATTCAGGGTTGATGTCTTTCAGGATGGGTAGGTTTGATCTCCTTGCAGTCCAGGGGACTCTCAAGAGTCTCCTCCAGCACCACAACTCAAAAGCACCGATTCTGCGATGATCAGCCTTCTTTATGGTCCAGCTGTCACTTCCATACATCACTATTGGAAAAACCATAGCTTTGACTATCCGGACCTTTGTTGGCAAAGTGATGCCTTTGTTTTTAAGATGCTGCCTAAGTTTACCATCGCTTTCCTCCCAAGATGCAGGAGTCTTTTAATTTTGTTGCTGCAGTCACCACCTGCAGTGATCAAGGAGCCCAAGAAAATAAACTCTGAAATTGCCTCCATTTCTTACCCCATTATTTCCTGTCTTGCACCAACAGCACAAGTGCAAGAACACACTGGATCCTTTCCCTTCATCCTTGATTTTGGGTGTGCCAAGATTGTGCAAACATTATACTGATAAAAAGATCTTTGCATGGAGCTAATGACCAGCTGGGAGTGGGTGGAAATGGATGTCCAGGGTTCAACTTTAGAGACATTATCTTCCTTCTCCATCATTTGCCTTGAGATTTCGCTCTTCACTGGGGCAATCAGACTAGTATTTATTCCATTAATTAAGTTCATTTCTACCATTTCCCCCCTCCCAGTTCAGGGACTCAAGGTGGCTTACCAAATGGTTGGAGGGAGGAACCGCAGATACATACTGTACATTCAAATTCTAAAACATTTTGGAACTTATACTACTTTTAAAAAAACTGTTAAACTGAAAATATTTTAAAAGGAAAAACAACAAGAAGTCATACCCACACAAAAAAGAGCTTTTGAAGAAGAAAACAGCAGCACAGCATCTCATGTGAAGCAACTCTTTCTGCAGTCTTTGGTGGAAACACAGCAGGAGAAAAACCTATCATGTGTGCCATGGAAAGGAATTCAGCAGCCACTGAAAATACCCTCTCTTTAGTTTTTAATCAAATGCCTGTAAGGTCACTCGACCAAGTTAAGGTTCTCCCACAAAGATCTACGAACCAGAGGAGGCTCTTATAGGGAGATTGATTCTTTCAAACAGCCTGGACCTAATTAGTGTAGAGTTTTATAGTTCATAAACAGCACTCTGAATTGGGACTGGAAATGGGTAGGCACCCAGTGAAAGTGTTGTAGCAATTATTTTATCCCTGTAACTCAGTGGTTTCCAACCTGGGTTCCCCAGATGTTCTTGAATTACATGTCCCAGAAATCCTGGCCAGCAGAGCTAGTGGTGAAGGCTTCTGGAACATCTGAGGACCCAAGGTAGGGAATCATTTCCTGTAACGGAGCCCAAGTCAAGAGTGTAGCACCTGCATTTTTGACCAGTTGAAGTTTCTGAATAGTCTTCCGTGGTAGAATCTGGTTAACAGCATCAGAGTAGCCAAAGGAGAATGTGGTTAAGAGTAAGACATCTTTCAGCATATTTAGATGAAATATCTACCCGAAGGGCATACTAACTTGAAATGTGCAGATGCCCTTGATCACTGCCAAGGCTCATCCAAGCTCAGGGAAACCAACAAAGCTTTGAAACTGGATTTTCAAAGGGATGGTAACCTTCTCTAGCACAAATTAATTTCTTATTCAGGACGACAGCAGTTCTCTGCAACTCTAATAAGAACCAGTGGCCAGAGGTTTGGAGGCCATACAAGATAGTTAATGAAATGCCACAAATCTTCCTTTGGGTTAGGGACAAAGCCATGGTCAGGGACAAAGCACACACAAGACCCCCCCCCCTGGTTCTCATCCTAACTCTCTCAGCCAATGCTGTTTCTGTATATCACCCTGGGTCATGGGTGAGACAACAGTGTTGTGTGAAATGCTGTATCAATGTAGATCATATGCACTATAACAAAGGCAGAAAACAAACAACACACAAGCATGCTCTACCGCAGGGAAAAAAAACCAAACTAACAGATGCCCAAGGAGCTCTAAAATTAATGGACTTTCCTTTTGCAGGTTGTAACCCTGTAGGTACAGGACCTGAAGGTTCCCTAATGTTAATAGACCCAATTATTTCAGCATAAATTTGGGGCACCAATAAACCGGTTCTGTGCATGTTTTCTGTGAAGTAAGTTTCAGCCATCAGGTTCAACAGTAACCACTTCTAGATATAGTATTGCAGCCTTAAGCACAGATTACGTTCTGTATGTTAGGGAATGGAAAATATATATTGGAAAGGAAACGGAAGCAAGAAGGCCAACTGCCAAGACCGAAGTATTTTTGCTTTTTAAAGACATTTCAAGTTGTGTGTGGTTGCTTGTCAGATGGTTCTGTAACAGATAATTAATAATAAAAAAGACAGCTGTCTGAGAAATATAAGCAGCTGTGTAAAGCAAACTACCTCTTCCACCCAACTATCCTTTACTTTGTTTTCCTATTTGAACTTAATTCTGTTTCAGGTGTTTTTACTCACTCTGGAAAAATGTCATCAATAAATCGTCTGTGGACTATCAGCCTGTTTCAGGAGAACTTGGGTTTTGGGTGTGGGGTGTGTGTAAGTGTCTCTGTGTGTTTGTATATGCATGCATGCATGCGTGCGTGTGTGTGTGTGTGTGTGTGTGTGTGCGCATGCGCGCGCTTGTACGTGTGTGCGTGTGTGCAGAGAACAAGAAGAAAAACATGACTGCCAATTAAAAAACAATTTTTTTCCTGTGGTATCATTAATCAAACGCATAAGCAGTTCATGCAGTGACACCTGGCAGGGTTAATGTTTAAGACCTACAGCAATTATAGTTCCCCTGAAAATCGCTTGGCCAGCAAGTCACATAAAAGCCTGTGATTATGAAGGAAATGGGAATTAGCAGAAAAATTTAGGGAAACCCGTTGAAATGCACTAGTAGCAAAGGAGGCCTAGAGAAATCTGACTGATTGGAGCTCCCCAAGGGAGCAGAAAAGAGGCCTGGGGGGTCACGCCTTCCTCAAATTAGTCGTGTCTGTCATTTGAAACCAAAATAAAGAAGGAACAGAGGAATAAGGGATATTTTCTATGGAGAAACTCCTCTGCGTTCTGTTCCACCCAAAGGCAGTGAGGCCAAGGGCAATTAAAGGCTCAGACTTGTGCACATTTTAATTCAGCCATAATTCATCTATGTAAAATACATATACTTCAGGATTTTTTTTAAAAAAGAGTAATAGTCGGGGAACTCTTTACATACATTAATATAAAGCTGGCATTTAAACTTTAATATGGTAATTAAGTATTGGGTACAAAAATGATCTTGTTTCCCTGTTTGACTTTCCATATTTACATATTTGAATTCATCCCCAAGAGCAAATATAATTACGGAGAAACTTAAACCACTTGTGTCTGAGGCTTATTTTATAGCTTGCGCCATACCTTTATTTTTCAGAATGTTGGCAGAACACTTTTAGGGCCAGACATTTTAATAGGGCTAAGAGGGGAGAAAAGCACAAAAGTAAACAACCGTTCAAGCAGAGCATGCTTACGCCAGTAACAGCTAAACCCAGAGCATCAAACAGTTGTAAGTATTAGCCACCGGCTTCCAGAGAAATAAATCTCAGCTTCAGGACAGTGTCTTTTATACTTCCTGGAGGGGGAGCCAGTCTTAGGAAACTACAAGGCACAGGTAGACAGAGGGAGCAGCTCGACGCACCAAACATTTGCTTCACCATCAGGCTCTTTGAACCGATAATGGTGAGAGGAAGCAGTGGAAGCTAAAAGTGGGCAGAAATTAATAAATCAATCAAGAAATCTCATTGTCAGCTAACTGTGAAATATTTGGTTTTTCTGAAGAAATGGGGTTGCTCCTAGGGATGGGCACGAAACGGAAAAACAATGTTTGGTTCCATTTTGTTTCATTCTCACTCCCATTTTGTTCCATTTCTTTTCTTACTTTTTTTTTAAAAAAATTCCTACGAAATGAAATGAAATGGCTTCCCTGGGTCCTACAGGCACCAGATTTGATGTCCAGGAACCATTTTAAAGGGCTCCTGCTGAGCTTTCAATGGCTGGACCCCCTTTAAACCTGGCCCAGTCAGTACCAGAGGGTCCCCCTGGTGCTGACTGGGCCAGATTTAAAGGGGTCCAGACATTGGCAGCTCAGCAGGAGCCCTCTGAAAATGGTGGGGAGGGCAGTTCCAGTGATTACACTGCCCTCCCCAGCATTTTCAGAGGGCTCCTGCTGAGCTTCAATGGCTGGACCCCCTTTAAACCTGGCCCAGTTGGCAACAGGGGAACCCTGGCAGTTCCGTGCAACCGCAATGCCTACCTGACCATTTTCTGAGGGCTCCTGCCGAGCTGTCAACAGCTGGATCCCTTTAAACCTGGCCCAGTCAGCACCAGGGGAACCCTCAGATACTGGCTGGGTCAGGTTTAAAGGGGTCCATCCATTGACAGCTCGGCAGGAGCACTTTGAAAATTGTGGGAAGGGCAGAGCAATCGAGCAGAAATGAATATATAAGAAAATATTGTGGAATTTATGCAAATCAATAGCAGCAAAAAAATCTCACCTCTCGCACCATAACAGTGAGTGCATTTTTTTGTCCTAACGTGGAACTTTGAGAAAAGCAAGGATTTTTAACCGTCATTAGCTTTAGAATTATAAAGGCATAAACCTTGTTCAAAGAATACTGCATAATGTGCATACAACACAGAATAAATAACAAAAGATAGGGGAGATAACATTCTAGTTCTAGTGAGTAGGGATGGGCAAGAAACAGCAAAAATGCCACCACATTTCATTTTGTATTGTAAGTAACAAAATTTTTCAATTTGTTTGTTACTTATGAAACAAAACAAACAAAATGAATCCCCCATGGCAACAGCACTCTTAGCGTGGTGGGGGATTCAAAAACCTCTTCCTCAATGCCTCCCAGCTGATTCTGACAGCTCGATTCCAGCTGGGAGGCGGGGGTGGGGATAGGAGGAAAGGAGTAGCCAGGCAGAAGTAAATTCACTGCCTGACTGCTTCTTTTCCCCCTACCACTCCTTCCTCCCAGGGGAGTGTTTTAGACAGGGAGTGCTTTGGGCAGTGGGACCAGCACCCACCACCCAAGCCCTCCCTGTCTTGAAAACTGCCCTAGGAGGAAAGGGGCATGGGAGAAGGAAGGAGGCTGAGGTAAATTGAAGCAGAACTTCAGTTTACCATTCCTTCCTTCTTCCTTGTGATCCCTGCCTACCAGCTGGGGCTTTTTGACAGGTTGGGGTTTGGAGAGCAGTCTTTCAGGGAAGAGCTTGAGGAAGCTCCCCTGCCATTTCCTCTAGAACAAATCATTTCATTTGAGAAGGAAAAACTGTGTTTTGTTTTGATTGTAACAACATTCTGCTTCCCCATTTTGTTTTGTTTCATTTTGCTTTGTCAGCTAATGAAATGACAAAAGAGTGTGTCATTTTTGGTATGGTGTCCATCTCTACTAGTGAGTGTAATAAGATTAGTTAATTTAAACTGTTTTTGGGTAGCCATTTTATAAGGCTTAAGAAACTCATGGTGTAATTTTACTGTCTTGAGTGTTATAACTATCTTTCCCTCTCACACACATGCATATACAGTGGTACCTCTACTTACAAATTTAATCCATTCCGAATGCATGCTCTTAAGTTGAACAACTGTTAATTAGAGCAGCCCTATCAATAATCAAACAAACAAACAAACAAACAAACAAACAAATAAACAAACAAACAAATAAATAAATAAATAAATAAATAAATAAATAAATAAAACTTGTAAGTAGAGCAGACCGCATCTAAAATTTGTAAGGCAGCAGTTAAAACACCAGTGGTTTTTCACTCTTAAATCAAATTGCTCTTAAGTCGAGCTGCTTGTGAGTAGAGGAACTACTGTACACACAACCCAGTAATGTCAGTGACACTCAAAAGCACTGTGAGATTTTGCTATTAACAAGCTGTAGAGGCATGTCATGACTAAATGGTTTTGGAATCAAATAGAAATATATAACCAGCCAAACAAATATATCCATGAACAAAACGCATCTAGTTGTTGAATAGTACAGTATTAGTATTTTACTGGTCCCATGGAAATATTTATGCTTTTTTTTTAAAAAACCTGTTCTGTGTCAAGAAGGTAGCAAATAATGCCAAATTGGGGGTGTTTCCTCTCCACTTTTGTGGAACCATTATTCTCTCACAAGAGTAAGGTGACACTTAAGGAAATCTGCATGGAATGGGGGAGGGGAGTGCTACAGCTTTTTTGTGGGGGGAAGGGCTTACTGTGATGGTCATTAGGCAGCATAGAAACCATAGAGCCCAATTCTGAAATTGCTTTGTTATCAATATTTGTTGATCATAATTATGATGTTAAAACTAAAGAGTTGATTACAAATTTTTTGACTGTAGCTAGATTAATAATTGCTAGAAATTGGAAATCCAAATATGAACTATGCTTAGATGAATGGTATAATGAAATATGGAATATTGCTTTAAATGATAAATTGACATGTTCTTTAAAGATAAAAAAGGAGAGTTAAAAAGAGATATTTTCTATGATATATGGGGTAGATTTACTGAATATGTGCTTGTACGAGATAAGGGTAAGGCTTCCGCGCAACAATCGATTTTGTTCTGGAGGGGAGGATAATGACTGTAAATATGAAGAGTGATCCTGTTGGTGAAGGGGTGCACTGTAGTTGATGTTTGTCTTTTTTTGTAATTTGTATAAAATTTTAAAAGGAAAAAAGGGGAAAAAAAGAAACCAGTATTCTTTGACAGAAAATAAAGTTTTGCTACCATCTGATAAATTTGCATGAAACAGCTGCCTAGGGATATTCTTCAGCGAAACACCACAGCTCATTGGGCCTTGCCTCCACTGGGGTTAATAGGGTTATTCTAGATTAATGGGAGTGGCAAGGTGTGGCCATTTACTTGTCTGTTTAGAAATCAAGCCCCATGTTGTTAAGTGATGCTTAATTCCTAACCAGGAGGTTCAACCCACATCCAGTCTTGTTGGAGGTGTGCAGCAGGATTTTCTCTGTGTGCGCACAGCCATCTCAGCCAACCGACAATGGTGGCTGAGTCGTGTTTCAAGCCTTCTGGAGCAGATACTAAGGGCATGTGAGAGGGAAGATGAATTGCATCTCTCTTCTTCCACACTTCTAGGGCCACTTATACGAGATAAATTCACATGAAACCATAAAAATATACAAGTGAGAAAATAATAATAAAAATGCGTGTTAGGGGTTAAAACTTTTGCCCTGGCACCCCACCACCCCTCTCATTGCCATCAACCCAGATAAGAGAGTTTACTCTTATTCATGGATTTCACTATCCACGATGGGTCCCCGGAACCTATCCCCTGAGGATACGGCAGTCCTACTGTATTGTAGTTTTTTTAAGGTGAGGAAAATACACAGAAATTTCATGAGGCTGGGGAAAAGGATCACAATCTGATGGGAGCCAAGGAATATAATGGATTGTAGTCAGAGATTCTTATGTTGCTATCTACAAGTGCAGCACAGAAATAATCAACCCTCCCCCCCTACACACATACCAGTGTTTTAGTATTTATTTTGAAAGGCAAGCTACTGGCCAGTATTTCTTCATTTTGCCTGCTTCTGTTTAATTTCATAGCTGATTAACATTTTAGAAGACAACGTTAGGATTACTCGTTCAGAAAAGAATGTATGAGTATTTAATCCTCCACCCCAATGCTACCTATGCAGATGGTGTGGAAAAACTACATGTGGCAGATCGCCAATGCAGGAATCATGGGTACAAATATTATGTGTATGTAATGACAAACAGAACCCCTCTCAAGAATTCTCCTTAGAGTAAAGTCATGAAAGTAATGTTTTTTTTTAAAAAAATAGGATGAAATGGCAGTTGGAGTGATACTTACCAGCTGTGCAATCTACATATGATATTCATTACCACATTTATATCAGGAACCCCATGGAAGATAGAAGATTCTTTTAAATTGTTATTAATACTTTTTTGTCTTTTGGAAGCTTTTACAAAAAATGCTTGACGATCCTATAACACAGGGGAGACAATGGTGTGAAAGGAAGCCATCCTCTGTATGTTTGCCAGGATCCTATTGCATATTTATAGATGCACAAAAGGAATAATGGCATTTGCCATGCCTGATTACCGAGGTGCCATCCACGTGTATCATATTGGCTTTATCAACTGGTTCCTTGATCTCTGTCTGAACTTCAGGGCTTTTGACCAGGAAAGTCAATGACTTGGTTGAATGTAGCAGATCAGAAACAATCACTGGTGCCTTTTCAGAGATACAAAAGGTGACGTAACATGTAGAATTAAATAAAGAACATGAATAAGATGAATTTAAAAATTCCTCGAGTGATTTCTTTTTCATTTGCGAATTATTACCCACACCAAACAAATAATACACACCAAATAAATAAAAAAATAAAACAACAAAAACAAAAGCTAAAAAAAACACCAAACACAAAGAAGTAACTTTTCTGATCCAGTCTGTTTTTGCACATTAGTCTGAAATGGATTAAAATAGAATTCATCTGGTAAAAGTGTGGATCAATTCTCTGCTCTGGTTCCTTGACAGGAGCTGGACATGATGACCTATCAGGTCTCTTCCAACTTTGCTGTTCTAAGAGGATGATGAGAGTGAATTGGATAAACCTAGAAAAATGTTCATGTGCAGATTGAATCAGTTCAGGGTGGAGAGAGGGAGAAAAATGTGAGACAGAAGTGTAAAGGGGGAAGGTTGGGACAGACAAAAGTGTTCTGCTTGTATACTGCCCCATACCACTCCAAGTAGCCTCTGGGCGGTTTACAGTTTTAATTACAGTATGCAGGCTTCACATTGCCCCCCCCCCGCAAGCTGGGTACTCACTTTACCAACCTCGGAAGGATGGAGGGCTGAGTCAACCATGAGCTGGCTACCTGGGATTTAACCCCAGGTTGTGAGCACAGTTTCACCTGCAGTACAGGCATTTAACCACTGCGCCACAAGGCTCCTTTAGAAAGATAGACACTAAGAGTTTGAAAGTAAGGGGTTTCTCACCCATCTAAAGTTGGCTACTAAGCATGTTTACCTGGAAGAAGTTCAGATTACACAGGCACCTTTGGGCTGACCTTTTAAACACAGATTTTCCTTGCTCTTGGCAGATGAAAGAGTGAAACCTAGGGTTGAGATGAATGGCACTGGTTGCACATATGGACCAGGGCCATATGGTTCTTTCTTTTGCATACCTGGAATAATTTGGTTCGTGCTACTGTAAGCTTGGTTTTATGAAGCAGAGGAAATGAAAAAGAAGGAGAAACTCTAAATAAGTGGCACAGGGTTCTTTATTGCTCCCATTCCTTATTTTCCTGCCAGCCCACGTGCAGAGAAGATACGTCCGAGAGTGTTTCTGGGTGCCAGACGGAAAGGATCAGAGCAAAGCACCAGGTTAAAATCTGCGAAGCAGGGAAAAAGAGAATTTGCAACGTACAATAGAAAAGGAGTTGTGTTTCCTATAAAAAGTAGGATAATAGATGTTTTAAATGAGAGCCAGATATTGCTGGTGAAAGTTAAGCTTTCTCACAGGTTGCTCTCTCCCCCCCCCCCCCCGCCCCCCAAGATCTCAGACCAACTCTGGCCCTTTTTCTCCATACTTTATTTCTAATTTGAAGTATAAATTTTAAAGATTTAGAGGATGTTGGCCTCTTCCTTCTATTGTGATGTACTTTCAAGGTGCCATAACTGTATTCAGGATATACCGTCTTTTCTCGTGTATACAACACTATTTTTTCCCTAAAATCATGGCGTGCATAATTAAGGGGTGTCATATACATGGAAGTAAGCTTTTCTGGGAGTGGGGTGGGGGGGGGGTGGGAAGCCAAACTGACCTTGCTGCTATGTTCTGAAGACTCATCTCTGCTTTGCTTTTGCAAGGACAGGAGCATTCATTTCTGCAGGGAAATGCTTGGGGGTGGAGCAACCCATTAAGAAGTTTATATTCAGGCAAAAAAGATCTGATCTTCGAAAACCAAAGTGGAGAGGAGAGCAATCCAATGCTCCTGGAAAGAAAACAAAACAAAACAGCACCTGGGGTGGGAAACAACAGGGGGTGGCATGGAGGAGAAATGAAAGCGCCCAGTCCATTTGAATTCTCCTGTTTCATCTCTCTTCCACCCTACCCTCTGCTGTTTTCCACCCCAATGCTGTTTTCTTTTCTTTCCAGGAGTGCTTCACTGCCCTCCTCTCTGCTTTGTGTTTGGAGGATAAGACACTTCTTTTTTTTGCCTGAAAATAAACTTCTTAATCGGTTGCTCCACCCCCCAAGCATTTCTCTGCAAAAATGAAAGCTCCGGTCCTTGCAAAAACAAAGCAAACAGGAGTCTTCAGAAAGTAAAGGAAACACCATGGGGGGGAGGTCTGCAGTGGTAAAAGGTAAAGGTTCACCCCACACATGCATGCTAGTCGTGTCCGACTCCAGGGGTGGTGCTGATCTCCGTATTCAAGCTGAAGAGCCAGTGTTGTGGAAGTCCATGGCCATGTGGCCGGCATGGCTGCAAGGAAACACTGTTTTACCTTCCTGCTTTTCATGGCAATACCTATTTATTTACCTGCATGTATATGCTTTTGAACTGCTAGGTTGGCAGGAGCTGGGTTTAACAGCGGGAGCTCACTCCGCTGCCTAGCACTTGGGATTCAAACTGCTGAGCTGCAGACATTGTAGCCAACAGTTTTCAGTGCTCTAGTCTGCTGTCCCACCATGCCAAATTTATTAATTTTCTTACTTTGTGGGTATTAAAAGAGGGGAGCGTTTACTATACAGCAGTGTCTTATAGATAGAAAAATATTGTAAGTACTTCAGGTGTGTGTGTATATGAGTGTTGCTGTGCAATCATTTTGAGAGTATGTGCACATATGTGTGGATAGGGTCACCTTGAGACTGTGTGTCTTGATAATACACACCAAGTATAACTTCTATGTTTAGTGCTGATGTAGGAGACAGGTTTGTCTGTATTAGAAACCCCATAATTTTTCTTTCTCTGATCTTCTGCTTTGTTCCTCTCAACTTTCGTTTTTTTTTCCCTTTTTCATTTTTTGCTTGTCCCTTCATCCTGAAATGCTAATCTACCCTTCTCTCCTTTCTAGGATGTAAAAATTCTCTCTGTGTGTCTGAAATTAAAGTCATAGCAACTGGACTTCTTTTCTTCTTAGATTGAAACATTTTGCTACTCTTCCAACAAGCTCCTTCAGTCTGAGGAAGGTTGGTATGAAGCCTCCAGTTTATCCTCCACCTTGTTTTCACTTCACCCTGGTTTGAATAGGCTTGTTAGATGGACAACAGCAAGGGGTGTGTGACAGTATGTAAATGTGTGTGAGAGTCACACCTCTGAGCCCTTTCCACCCATTACACATGTGTCCTTAGCAGTGGGCTTCCTAACGGAAGTGGGGGGAAAAGCCAATGCTTCCATGCTCTTCATGTAATTTATTTATTTATTTATTTATTTATATTTATACCCCGCTTATCTTCCTTGCGGAACTCTAAGTGGCTTACAGTGGGCGACAAGCGCCAATAAACAAAAATTACAATCAAATGTAAAACAGCAAAATATAGAGTAAACAGTTAAAAATCCAAGAGCCCCCAGCGGGCCAAATTGGCATCATAAAAACTGAAGATCAAGCGAGCATGAAAAAACAGCACTAGGCAAATAATCAACTAAGCACAAACATTGGTCACTTGATCATAAGAAGATGGCAGGGAGAGAAAAAAAGAGAGAAAAAAAGGAAATAAATTAGTTAGAGCTCGCCAAAGGCCTCTCGAAACAAATAAGTTTTTAAAGCTTTTCGAAAGGCCAGCAGGGACTCTGCAGAGCGCACTTCGCTTGGGATGGAGTTCCAAAGAGAAGGGGCTGCCACCGAGAAAGCCCGGTTCTGGGTGACCGATTTCCGGGCTTCTCGTGGGGTGGCAACCCGGAGCGAGTGCGCTCGCACCTGCCGAACAGGTCGGGCCGAGATGGATCGCTGGGCGATTCGCTCCGACAGGTAGTCCGGTCCCAAGCCATGGAGGGTTTTATAAACTAAAACCAAGACCTTGAATCTTATCCGGGCTGCAACGGGCAGCCAGTGCAGGCGGGCCAGGACTGGGGAGATGTGGTCGTACCGACGCACACCAGCCACCAACCTGGCCGCCGCATTCTGTACCCGCTGCAGTCTCCGGAGAAGAGTCAAGGGCAACCCCATGTAGAGGGTGTTACAGTAGTCCAGCCTCGAGACCACCAGCGCTTGAACCACTGTTCTCAGAGAGTCACCGTCCAGGTACGGGCGGATCTGGGCGATCTGGCGAAGATGGTAATATGCGGCCCTGGTCACCGACGCCACCTGGGGCTCCAAGGTAAGCGCCGGGTCCAGGACCACGCCCAGATTCCGCGCCCTCTCCACAGGTCGGAGGGAAACTCCCCCCAGACAGGGGAAGGGGCCACCGTACCCAGACGGCGAGCTCCCAAAGAACATGACCGTGCACCGGCGGCCGTGCACTGGTGGCCGGTCTGCCGCCCGAGCTGGTAACCGGCAGCAGCGCACCGGCGGCCGCCCTGCCGCCCGAGATGGAAAGTCGGCGGCAGTCCACCGGCGGCCGACCCGCCGCCCAAGAAAACAAGCGGCAATACACCGGCGGCAATTCACCGACGGCCGACCTGCCGCCCGAGCTGTAAGACCGAGGACCCCGACCAAAGCAGTGCCCGCAGATCCTCGCAAGGGGAGGCACCGCCAGAGAAGCGCCGAGTGCCGCCATGATGAGACCAGGCAGACAGCACCCCGGCGAAACGCCGGGAGCCGAGACACTGCCCGAAGGGCCAAACCGGCAAAGCACCGGCAAGGCACGGCAGCCCCAGCAAGCCCGAGGGGACCGGCGGCAGGCCTGGAGGCGGCCGCACGCCAGAGGGTAAGGCGAGATGAAAAACGCCACAATTCCCCACCGGGACCACGTGGGACGGAGTGGCGGCCGGGCCAGCCACTCCCGAGTCCTCAGGACCATCGGGGGGACAACCCGCGTCGCCACGAGTCCTTCCCCGAATCACGGGGGAAACCCCTCAAGACGGGGGAACCCACCAAGACAGGTAAAGGAAGGAAAAAGGGGGGGGACTGAGGGAGGAAAAGGCAAGGGGAAAATGGGAAGGAGCACCCAGCGAGGCAAAAACTGGCCCGCTAAAGATGTTACCTGCATCCGGTTCGCCAGCCGCCCATCAGCCGGGAAAGCCGCTGGGCCTCCCCTGAAGCCCCCATAGCCCCGGACGAGCCTCCCTGCTGAAGCTCCGGCGGAGCAAAAAGAAAAAATTAAAAAAGAGACGATAAACCAGGCAGCGAAACCCCAGAAAACATAAAAACGCTGGGGTGCAGAAGCGAAGGGAGAACGCTGCCGCCCGCCATTATTATTATTATTATTATTATTATTATTATTATTATTATTATTATTATTATTATTATTATTATTATTATTATTATTATTATTATTATTATTATTTGTTTTCGATTGTGATTTATTCACATGAGGGAGTCGCTACAGCACAGTAGTGGATCAAGGGCTTGCTCCATTTGTATCATAGCAGAGAGAACTTCATTTTGGAACCAGTTAAAATACCAGCTCAAAAATATCAAGTTGCACAGAGACTTAGACAATGATCTTATAGTCCATCAAAAAAAAAAAGCAAAGCAAAGTATTCTGCTTATATACCACCTCCACCAGCTTATATAGTGACCGTTAAAGCACTCTGGGAAGTTAAACCTACACACACAACAAATAATCCCACCCACCCCCTACAGCAATGATGGCAAACCTATGGCACGGGTGCCAAAGGTGGCACTCGGAGCCCTTTCTGTGGGCACCCGACATTGCCCTTCATAGCCACTTGTATACAGGTTAAATTGCTGTATTGGCACTTTGCAAAAAAAAAAAAAAATAGTGGGTTTTGAATTGCAGTTTGGGCACTTGGTCTCTAAAAGGTTCGCTATCACTGCCCTACAGCCTACCGCCTGCCTCCACGCCCGACCTCTTCCAACTCCTCTGCCTGCACCTTGTCCACTGCCTGTGGCCTTCCTTGCCGCTGCAGCCGGCTCTATTGCAGCAGCTGCTGCCTCCATTAATATTGTACTGCTTCCATTATTATTGTGTGTGATGGTGTGGCCACCTTCACTATGGGAGCAAATTTTTAAAAATAAAATAATATATATTGATAAGTTAAAATTGGTTTAAAAATAACTTTGCATCATCATCTTGCTCTTGGTGCAAATACAATACAGCTTCTATTGCAATAGTTCAGGAAGTTAACACATAGAAAATTAACACAACACATAACAGAGAGAGACAGGAAACCAGGTGGTGGTACCGTCCATCTGGGGAAATCGATCCAGCAATACTAATAGTGATTGCAAAGGATTCAAAGTCTAAATGCTAGACATGTCTAGAGACCTGGGTCTGAGGACCATCAATGATGGTCTCAAGAGTCAGGCCATTGAAATGGAGCTGGGCACTTGCTTATATACCTTCTTCCCAGAGCATGGAATTTTACACAGCAGTTCTGCTTTTATGGGAACCAGATAAAACTGGATCAGACCAGCTAGCTCCAGCAATGAAGCTCCCTCCATTTGTACCTCAGAAAACCTTTCTGCAAAGTGACCAATGATCTCACTAACAAGACTATCTGCAAACACTTCCTCTTTTAGGTTCTTCTACAGGAAGCTGCTGTTAAGCCTCTTGTGGTTTTAGGCCTCACAGGTGTTGCAGAAGTTGCTCAACTCCTTGCTTTGTTAGCTCTGTGAGGTCTGCAGCTCAAAAATCTGTAAAGACACAGCCCATAGGCTGATTGATTGTTGATTTTATATATATATATGTTTCCTCTAAAATGTGGGCTGTCTTTTATAAAAAGGTACAAAAGAAAGAAAACCCACAAGAAAATATTCATCTCTTCATATTTTTGGAATAAATACCAAGAGAAGAATATTTAATGAATTGGCGATACTTGTTGAATATCACAACAATTCATTTTTTATTCATCCCCATCTATACTGTAAAGTAAAAATGGGTATGACATGTGACAAAGCACGTTATGCCATATCTTAGTTGTGGGACTGTGCTTAACACACACACACACACACACACACACACACACACACACATCCACCCAGCAGCCCACCAACCATTGTCGGTGCACTCCTGGGGTCCTCCTTTGTTGGCATTGTGCCAGCCAGTTCAATGAGGAGAAGGGATGAAGACAATCCCCACACAGCTGACAAGTGGCTGGCAGCCTGAGGAGGCAGGGAAGGGCAGCTAGAGCTGCTTCTGGGACTGGCACACAAAGGAAGACCTCAGAGGGATGCCAATTCTGGTTAGTGGTCCTCCCGGGGAAGGGAGAGGAGGGAGGTTAAGCGCAGTGCTTGTGGTGTCACACCTGAGATACAGCACAAAGTACTTCTTTGCACTTCATGCCTTTCTCTGGAAGTTGAGTCATGGCAACAGGACTTCTTTTCTTATGAGATTGAAATGTTTCACTGGTCATCCAAGCAGCTTCGTCAATGTCCTGCCTTTCGGCACTGTAAAGATATACATGCCTTTCTCTACTGTAAAGACATACATGTTCCTCTTGAAAAAATAGGACTTTTAGTCTCTTCAGTGGTAGAACCCTGTTTGTTCATTTGTTTAAATAGAGGAGGATCATATAAGAAATGAATCAAGGTCACTTGTTAAAGAGAAGCAGGTGCTTCTGAAGGAATGAAATTGACGCTGTGGCAGCTACATTTTTTCCTAGAGCTGGCTGACAGAACTGAGCTTATCACAAATTTATCAAAGTTTCTGCTTGCATTGGATACTTTTCTCCTGAACATACATACATACATACATACATACATACATACATACATACATACATACATACATACATACATACAAGCACTATTATTAGGACATGTGAGACAATTGTCTCAGGCAGCAGATAGCTATGTTAGTCTATGCTAGCATATCAGGCAAAAACAGAAGAAAAACTACAACAAAAAATAATGATGACAAATACATTGTGGCACCTTAATTGGTACATTGTAATGTGAGTTTTTGTGAACAAGTCCATTTCCTCAGACATCACATTAGCATCACAAAAGCTCACATAAAATATATCAGTAAGTTTTTAAGGGGTCACATTTTTGTCTTTGTTAAGTTTTATCCTTTGTTTTTGTATGATATGGAAAGACAATTGGGCTTCTCTGAAAATTTATATATTAAAATTAAAATTAGGGGCCGCCTGCCTTTGTCAATCTAAATCTAGACTGAAACAGCTTAATGTATAAATTCAAATTCACTGTGTGAACTTCTAGATCAAAATCTCCCAAGGTTTTCTCTCCCTGCAATATCTAATAAAATGTAGTGCACTTTGAAAGTATTTGGCACACTGAATTACAGCTGAACAGCCACTGATCAGCTTCCATTAGTGCCAAAGAAAATGTTTCATTTCAAGGATCACAAAACACTCATAAATGAGCTGGACGTGGTCACAAATTGCTTTTCGCTTATGATCAAACTTCCCCGATGTTAGAATTCCTAATGTGTCTCAAATTAAGTTCCAATGCATTATGTTCTTCTGAACTTTTCAAACATTCACAATAATTGCATTTGGCAACTGCCTCTTTGAAAAGGAGTTATGTTACTTTTTGAAAAAGGCCAAGTTTGAAAGGGATACAAGCTTTTTACTGAAGCAAATAATGTTTCTGTATAAGATCACATTACTTCAGATTTTTTGGGCTTTTTCGTATTTGCATTTGTGATGGTAGATTCCTTCTAACCTATTGTGTGTGCGCTGTTTTTAGCCAAATGTAAGGGAAATGCAATGCAATTTATTTCTTTGCCCTTGAGAAAAAACAAACACCATTTGAAATCATCAGCTGAAATGATTTCTAGTCACATCACAGATTGATTTCATTATTAGGGATCTACTTGATTTGCATAAAAGCTGTCAACACAAAAACACAATAAGTTATCTCTGCTAGAGATGGGCACGAAACAGAAAAATGGCGTTTCAGTTTTTCATTTGTCGTTGAGAGGTCTGTTTTGGTTCGTTTCCGTTTGTCAGGAAATTTTTGAAAAATTTCATTACCGTTTTTCGTTTTTTCATTTGTCATTTCTACCCACTTTTTGCATGATTATTAAAGCATTTCCGTGTGCAGGCATCCCCCAACACCCTAGACCAGAGGGAAAACACTAAAAAAATGGATGCTGCCAGCGACATAGTATAGACTAGGTATGCAGGGAGGCTGCAAAGGCAGCGGCGGGCGTTGCCCAGGGTGCAAGGCAGCCGCAGAGTGACTGCACTGCGAGGCAGGGGAGGGTACTAACTGAGAGGTACGCAGCACGCACACACACAGGGAGGCTGCAGGACTGAAGCTAGAGTCGCAGAGACAGCAATCCCACCCTAACTCCCACCAGAGACTGCAAGGAGGATGGGGGCTTGCCAGAGCTTTTTATGCCCTCTGTGGCTGCCAGACCTGCCCGCCCAGTCTGCAACCTGGGCATGCTATTGGTTGAACATGATCCCACATCACATGGTTTGCCTCCATTTTGTGGCTGGTGGCAACATCCATTTTAAAGGGAAAAGAAAAATACATTGTGATGGGAGAAGACAAAAACAAACGTTTTAAGGACTCCAACCCCCCTGGTAGATATTATCAGACAATATAAATAATTATCGCTGCATTTTTATGGATGTCCAGGGCGTTTTTTAACATTTAAAACTGCTCATTTCATTGTGCGTCGCCATTAACAGAAACGAAAAGTAACAACCACAAGATTGTTCATGTTTTGAGAGCTGTATAGACTTGATACTCACTGTGATTATTCTCTTCATCCCTCTGCATTCTGTTGGGCATATTGTATGTAGAATTACAATTTAAGTCCCCATAATTGCTCAACCAACACCCATTTTAGTAGCATTCCACCTAAACCTCTCAACACCTGCTGTTGATGTAATGGACAATTGGAAATGATATTGGATCTATACCACTAGATATCCTTCAAATCATCTATGGAACCAGGGATGGATCCAGGTGCAGTGATGTCATCAAGTCTGTGCACAGCCCTTTCACCTTTCAGGGGTTAAGTTATCTGATGAGCTCATGAACATCTGTGGGGGTTCTCCAAGACATAAGGCAATTCAGCTTATATTGGTACATTCTGGAGATGATCTCTGCCCATTGCAGCTGCATTGCAGAATGTTTTGATTTTGCCACGGGAATTGCCATCATTCTCTACTAAGCCACTGGACTGTGACTGTTAACAACTAGATGAAGGTGCCACGACACTTTTCTTTCATACCTGCTCCCACTCATAAAAAGCCTAGGTTGGACCTTGGTGCCTGGATTCTGTGGGTGCTGGAGCCTTTATGTCACTTTGTCACTCAGCTGTTAATTATCTTTCTCCTTGATTGACTTCCTGGTGTTTACTGCATTGCTTAAACTCAGTTGAAATTCCCTTAGCATCTGCTTTATTTATATTATTGTAAGTCATGTCAAACAAAACTTTGTCTCTAATAGACATACAGATAGGCAGGCAGGCAGGCAGACAGACAGAAAGACAGACAGAAGGCAATAGGGTACTGCTGAAGAAAAAGGGAGCAAAAAGAAGAGAAAAGTTGATAGAACTATGTAGTCAGGAAAGCAGATGGCATGGGACCAGAAAGGTAGTTTAGAGGACAGTGGGTTAAGTTTCAAATGTTGATTTGATTTAAATACGTTGCTACTCCTGGTATGCAGTAAAAGAGACCATAAAGAAATTGTATGTTTGAGGAAAGAGAATTTTTGAAGGCAATTTCACTGAATTTCTCAAAGAAAATGAGAAACGATCCAACAAGGATCACTATTAGCAACGAAGGTAGCACACCTGTGTTCTTCCCCTCCTTGCTTTTTCACTGCAAGGGCAACAACAGCTTCTCCCTCAGAACATCAACCAGTACCATCTGTTCCTCACAGGCCTTGCTTCTCTGAGCTGCGACATCAAGAGAGGCTATAAAGAACATCACCAGGAATCCTGTCTTCTCAGCTGTGGCACCCACCTTACAGAAGGAGCTCCCAGTAGAAGTTATCCAGGCCTTTCCCCTCCTTTCCTTTAAAAGAATACTTACAACATGACTGCTGTGCGAAATTTTTAAGGGCATCCTCTCCTAAATTATTTTTACAGGTCTTCCTGTAGTCCGTTATCACTTGGGGGCTTAATTAGTTACTGCATTTATTTATTTATTTATTTATTGGATTTTTACCCCGCCCATCTTCCAGGACGGAACTCTGGGCGGCTTCCAAATAGCTGAGCGAGTCAGCAAGCAATACAATATAATACAATAACAAAAACAACGACAACAATAAAAACAGCATTTAAACAACTAGGGCATCTTAGCATTAAGACTTATGGTCGCAGCACAGCAGCAATGGTGGTGACACATGTATAGCTGGCGGGGGAAAAAAAAACTTAAGTTGCGCCGCCGTAAGCCTCGCTAAACAGTAGGGTTTTTAGTGCTCGGCGGAAGGCTGTGTTCTTGGAATTGTTTTTTGCTTATTTGTTAATGTTAATGTTAATGTTAATGTTTTGGCTATTATTCTTAATTTTAACATCCTTAGAATAGTGTAGTATGCTAACTCATTGCTATATAAATATAAATATAAATATAAATATAAATAAATGAACACAAACAAACAAATGAACAAACAAACAAACAGTGACATCCTAGGACAGGGGTCCTCAACCTGATGCACCCCCCAAGGTCCTGAATCTGCCCCCCGGGACCAATTGCAACCCCCACCCCACCCCCTGCTTCCAAAGCAAGCCAAACTCCGCAGCTTCTTCTATTGCTTAGGAAGTTCAAAGCGGTGGGCTATGGCGCTTCCCCCACTCCCCCACCCACTACCCAGATGATTGGCATGCTGGCTAGTGGGGCCTTCAAAGTGGGAGGGCCACGGCAAGGTCACCCGCTCCCCCCACCCGCCACCCAGATAGTTGGGGCACCGGCTGCAGCTAAGTGGGGCAATTTAATACGGGAGGGCTGCGGCAAGGTCTCCTACTCCCTCCATGGCCCTGAGGCCCCACCCCTGCTCATCCACCCTGCCCACTTGCTTCCATGTGTGGCCACTACCTGTATTGTTGTGGTTGTGAAGAAGGAAGGGGGCAGGCAAAGGCTGCATCACCCAGCCTTCTGAGCCAGAACAGCCATGGCAGTGGACAGACAGAGGGAGGGATAGTGAATGACCGAGGGGGAAACAGAGCTACTTCCTGCCCACCTGGCCACCTCCGAACTGCTGCCTTGCTCCATGGAGTGAGGGAGGGGAGGAGGGAGCCCAGCCATGGCTGGAGGCTGAGGCTGCCGCCATCACCACTGGGTTAGTGACCAGAGAGGAGGTGGCAGAGAAAGGAGAGAAGGGAAGAGAAGGCCAACGGTGGCCTGAGCCTGGTTCCTGGGAGGCTGGTGGTGCTGCATTTGTCCCCGGTTGGTGATGGGTAGGCTGGCGAGCCAAGAAAGCACCACAGCCTGGCTGGGCTCAGCCAGTGAGTGGGCTGCATGTGGCTTTGGGCAGGCCTTCCTGCCTCCCCTCCCTCCTTCCCAGCCCTTGCTCCCTCCCTCCCTCATTTGCAGCACACCAAGGGCCGAGCCAGGCCAAGAGAGGAGGCAGCTTTCTCTCCGGGGAGCAGCGAGGGCGTGATGGCCAGGGCACACAGCTGGATCTGTGTGGAGTGGTGCTAGACTTGCTGCCCTCCTCTTCCTGAGTGGCTGCCCAGAAGGTGATGAGGGGCCTGAGTTTGCCTGGACTACCGCCTCCTTCCCAATGCAATGAAGGAAGGAAAGAAGGAGAGCCGCTCCAGCCGCTGCCACTGTAGGAGGAGGAGGAGGAGGAGGAGGAAGAGGCACAGCAGAGGGATCCCAGTGGCAGCACCTCAGGGCAGTGATCTGGAGCAGGAAGCATTGCTCTGCCCTCTTGCCCCTCCCTCCCCCCCTTTCCCTATGTCGGCCTTTTTTTGGAATGTATTCCAGCCCCCAGTGGTGTCTGAGTGGTGGTGGACCAGCCTGCTGTTTGAAAACTTTGAGGACCCCTGTTCTAGGACATGATAAAAATGGTGTTGGTGATAAGAAGCCACACAGACACCTCCCAAAATGTATGAAGAAATTCAAGGAATTATGGTGCCAAGTGGCTTTTTATACAGTATTAAGGGATGTAATAGCAAGACAATTTCAGAATGCTTGTCAAATATTAATATTTATTTATTTATTTATTTATTTATTTATTTATTTATTTATTTATTTATTCAGTTTATATACTGTCCAGCGTACAGGAAGCTACTCTGGGTGGTTTACAAGATAAAACAGACTATTACAATGTGTAATGATAGAAAAACATAATAAAAACAAAAACATAATACACGTAAAACATAATTAAATCAAACATCACTCATAAAATTCAGAGATAGGTAAGAGAGGCTAAGGGCAGCTGAGAACAAGTCAAAACAGTGGAGCAGTAAAACAATCAATAAAACAAATAATAAACCAATTAAAACAAAATAAAATTAGCAAAGCCTCGTAAGACATTTTGGCTCTTTACTTTTTGTTGTTCTGGGGGTACAGAACATCCCCATGTCTTCCGGTTATTACAGTTTTGAGGGATTATTGCAGACAGCACATGGTTGTAATGCAACATTTCTCCTATATGTTTTGCTGTAGACCTGGAGTAGGAACTGGCAAACCACTCCAGTATTCCTGCCAAGAAAACTCCATGGACATGGGGTCACGAAGAGTCGGTCATGACTGTAACGACACAACACACACACACACAAGGGAAAGAAGTGTTACATTCACCCCCAGGAAAGAAGTAAAGGTAGTGCTATGCCATAATTTTCCTTCTAGTTTCCCAGAGCTTTCTTTGTCCAGGTAAGAGGTTTGCATTTTGATTCATCCTCAAAACCCTTCTTAATCCTATTTGCTTATATTTTTCAATGGACCATGAACTGTAAGATAACTGAAGGTGTTGCTTTTGTTGTTATTTCTGTTTTTGTTTCCTAGCTACACATCTCACCATCACTCTGAGGGTTTCCCAGAGAAAACCTTGTGAAAACAGTTACTTGATGATAGCTTCCCTTAGCATGTGTGGGATAATCTGAGGTGTCGTAGGTTTCAAGAGAATTGCTTCTAGAGTAAAAGAAAAGACATGAGCACATAACATCACCAGCCACTTCATAAGTAAGGTGAACACTACAAAACCTGAATCGTTTCATGAGAATTTATCTTTCTTTAAAATTCTTCTGAAAAGGAATTTCTTTTCTGACAAATTCATTCAGAATGAAACTATCATGGGAGAGATTGTTCCGAATTTTGCGATAAATATTCAAAGATATTGGCTGAGCCTCACAATTCAAAGATGCTAAGAGTCTATTTGCAGCAGTTAAATATGAAACAGGCAAAAGCTATAATTTGATGGAGTCTTTCGAGATGTTTATCAAAAATAGTATATTGGGAGAAGCTTTCCAGAGAGAATTCCAGAGTATATTTAGAAAAACTAAGGATAATGATTTAATGAGCAACCAATTAGAAGAGGAGATAGGGGAAATTATTAATATATTAAATGTAATAAAAACTCCAGGAATAGCTGGGTTGGCACAAGGATATTATAATATTTTCAAAGAAAAATATTGGTACCTAAATTAAAATCTTTTTAATGAAATAATGGTATGTAAAATATTCCATTTCCTTCTAACCAAGAATTATAATAATTCCGAAAATAAATATGGCTCCAACTAATCCTGGACCTTACAGACTTATTTCCTTAATAAATCAAGAAACTAAAATATTTTACAGAAATAACATATTTTTCCATCTATAAGACACTCCCATATATAAGACGACCCCAACTTTCCCAACTCAAAATTAGTTTCACAAGCATACAGTTCTCTCCTTGGCATATTTCCATGTATAAGGCGACCCTCAATTTTTAGTCTAACAATTTTACAGAAAAATATAGTTTTATACATTGAAAAATAGCGTACTAACAAAGAGAATGAGTAGTTTTATTATAAATATATTAAAGAAGATCAAAGTGACTTTATAATAGGAAGCCCAGTGGCAAATCAGACTAGGATAATATTAAATACAATACATGTAATAAAGAAACAAAAGGTGATGGTGGGAATAATTTCAATGAATATTTCAAAGGCATTTGATTGTGTGGAATGGCTGACACTAAAAATGATAATAAAATATTACATTTGGGGGGCAGTTTAATAATATGATAGAACAATTATATGCAGAGAACACTGTGACAGTACTAATAAACAATGATGTAATGGAGAAAATATCCCTGGCTTCCCTTTGTTGTAGAGCTTTGATGAATGTTATTAGAGAAGATAAATTAATTTGTGGCATATGTACTAAAGGCAGGGTTGAAAGTTTCTTTGCTAATGATACTTGATTAACAAAAGAAAACCCATTAATAATTGTGGATAGAGTAAAATCATATTTAAAAGAATAAAAGAACGGGGAAATAAGGGGGGTGTAGATGAATTCGCATAAACCAAATATGATTATGTTTTATTACAAAAAAGACAAAAATAAATAATTTAAAAATTATATTAATATTCAAAAGTCTATTAAGCACTATAACCACCACCATCATCGAAATGCAGAAGTATTTAGATATGAATATTCCAAAGAACTTAGAAAGTTCAATGTAGAGTTGTGTCCTAAAACAACCTTTTTATTAATATTTGATAGGGAGTCATGCAATTGGACAACTAAATAATTTCTTTACAATTTTTTTAACAGTGGCAAGGTTAATTCTTTCTAGGAACTAGAAAATAAAATATGGTCTCAAATCAAATGAATGGGATATTTTCAAATTGGTTAATGTACCTTACTATTTTGAATGTGTTTTGATCTTGCTTATTTTTTGTAATATGGTACTTGTTTTATCTTTTTCATTATTTGCATATTCATTGTTGTTAGCTTTAAACACTGTCTTTTAATGTAAGCCCCATCTTGGGTCATTCTTATGAAGAAAGGTGGGGTAAAATATTTTAGATAAATAAATAAATAGAGAGAGGTTTGGGATACAGCTATAATGATATAGTAAGCTGACATGTAGCTGCCTAGATGCCCTAAGCATATCTGATCTCGCCTGATTTAGGAAGCTAAGCAGGGTCGGCCCTGGTTAGTACTTGAATGGGAGACCACCAGGGAATACCAGGTGCTGTAGGCGCCTGGAATAGGAACTGGCAAGCCACTCCGGTATTGCTGCCAAGAAAACTCCATGGACATGGGGTCACAAAGAGTCGGTCACGATTGCAATGACACAACACACACAAGTTGCCATGTAATATTAAAGAAGAAGTTGATCGAATATAGACAATTATTGACATTTGGGGAGAATGTATTGATTTTGTGTTCATTGAAGGGAAGGAATGTGCACCTTCAGAAGAGTTAGTGCAATTTTTGAAGAAGAGGGCTCCCACAGAGGGACGGGAAATTGGTTAAATCTACGAGTTCCAAATGGTCCCATGGGGAGGCAGCATGTTTGATGTGGAGTGTTTTTTTTAAAGAGTTATTAGAAGTTTCAGGTTTCTATGACTTTGTTTTATGTTTCTAAAATGTAAATTTTAAAAAAAGATATTCACATGGGAGAGATTTTCAGCATGCTACTCACAGACAGGGGGCAATGAAATGGGGACATGTAATGATGTCTCCCATCGTTTATTGGCCTTTGTGCATTCCAGCTTTGGAGCCAGCCTCCCCATCTTCTTGACCACAGAATTCCACCACCACCACCATTTTGGGAGGGGGCTGGCTGGTTTGTTTTTGGGACTAGGGAAGCTGCTCAGCAGAAAATCCTGGATTGGGACTAGACATGGGCACGACTTGGCGAAATTCTCGTTTCCGTTTCCGTTTCTCGTTTCCGTTACGTAACGGAAACGGTAACGACAATTACTCCACCAGAACTCGAACTCGAACCGACTAAAGAAAAATTGGGTCTGATTTGTCGTGGTTGTTCCTGGCATCGCAGCGATCGCGCAATGCCAAGCGGCACAGGAAAAAAGTTTTAAAAATAAAAAAACCCGATTCCCGGCCAAAAAAGCAGGTGAAAATATGCCTGCCTGAGTGAGGGCACCTACCAGAGGGGTGGTTTCGGGGGGGGGGGTCCCCGGCCTCCCCCCTCCTCTCCTGGGCTGCACAAAGTGTGCATCCTCGTCGAGTCGCCATGCCAACTCGCCAAGCGGCGTGGCACAGAAAAAAAGTTTTAAAAATTAAAAAAACCCCGATTCCCGGCCAAAAAAGCAGGCGAAAATATGCCTGCCTCAGTGAGGGCACCTACCAGAAGGGTGGTTTCTGGGGGGGTCCCCGGCCTCCCCCCCTCTCCTCTCCTGGGCTGCACGCATCCTCGTCGTCTCGCCAACTCGCCATGCCATGCGGTGCGGGCGGGGGATCCAAATGGGGCAACCGCAATATTTATTTTGAAATCGCGTGGTCCAAAAATACACCAAAGCACCACAGAAACATGCCTATACCTATTTTAAAACTGCCTGAATTTTTTCAGTAGCAGCAGTGGCTTTTTCTTGCAACAAAACGTCTCCATTGATTTTATTTTATTTTATTTTTATTTTTATTTTTTTACACCTGCGCAATGATGGGCTGGCCATGGGAGTGGACCATGCAAATTTTTGGAGCCATTCCACCAATTGCATGGCCACTTGGCCAGGTTTTGACTGAGACTTCTGGGATGTGGCAGTCGGGCATAAAAAGCCCACTAACCCTAGCCCGAACCCGAACCTTAACCCTAACTCTAACCCATACGTCAGTACACTGTCCTTCTTAGTGGGTCAGAGAGGCACCCAGAGGTGCACCCCAGTAACTCACCCTAACCTTACCCGTAACCCTAAGCCTATCCCTTGCGCTAACCCCTAACCGGTAAGCCAGATGTGTACTTGCATTGCACTACAGCAAGTACACTTCCCTTCTTAGTGAGTCACAGGGCGCCCATAGGGGTCCTCTCTCACTTCGTTCCCCAGCCCAAGTGCACCGCAGGCAAGTCACAGAGGCACCCGAAAGAGAGGTGCCTCTGTCTGCTACTGCAACTGCAACTTAATGGTATGCATATCCAATTGGCTATGCATGCCATTTTGTAGCGGGCCAGAGGAGGCACCCACCCCAGAGAGGTGCCTCCAGGAGCCCGCTTTCCCTTCATGGCGGGCCAGAGGAGGCACCCACCCCAGAGAGGTGCCTCCAGGAACCCGCTACCCCCCAAACCAGTACTAATGAGAGACGAAAAAACGACAAACGAAATGACAAATTTTTGGAAAATTTCGCGAAAAACAGAAACAAGCCGGAATGGGCCGGCTCCGACACACGACAACTCGAAACGTAATTTTTCCTGGTCGTGCCCATCTCTAATTGGGACAACAGAGAAGTTAAGCACAGGGCCCTGAAGAGTGTGTGTGTGTGTTTGTGTGTGTTTTGTGTGTGTGTGTGTGTGTGTGTGTGTGTGTGTGTGTGTGTGTGTGTGTGTGTGTGTGGGAGGTTGGAGACACTGTGTGTGTGTGTGTGTGTGTGTGTGTGTGTGTGTGCGCGCGCGCGCGTGCGTGCAAGGAGCAGTTGCTGGAGAAATGCACTGCTTCTTCTCCCCACCGGGCGATGGCACTGAGAAAGAGGAGCCACTGCTGCCACCACCTGCCAGGTGAACATTAAATAAATAAATAAAAGAAAGCAATGGACTTTTTTCCAAGATAAAAGGAAAGGTTGTGTTAGCTGCTAGTAAGTGTTAGAAGATAGAGTGGAGAGAGTGGAGGCAGGAAGAGACACACAGAGAGATTTGCTACCAGGATTCTGTGATGAATTCTTTGGGCAAGGGTTGTTAGAGAATTGAATGTGGAACTGAGGGCTATGACTGGCTCCTGTTTCTTAGCTTCCTTCACAGTGAAGCTGAGAAATAGGTCCCCATGCCACTACCCGCCTGCCCACCCACCCTGTTTAAAATGACCCTCAGTTTTTAGCTTAACAAATTTTGGAAAAAATAGCACTTTATAGATGGGAAAATATGGTATTACATTAGGGAATGACTTCAGAAATCTTGATTGATATAGGTATGGGATATTTTTATTCCTGTTGTCTACAGATAAATGCACAAGCCATGACTGTAATAGAGAATGTTGGAATTATAGCAACCAGCCTATTATGCCTTTGAGAGGTTTAGATGGGTGGGATTTGGGGGCTGAATATCAATCACACAGTAGAAGCCAATAGTTCCCTCTTTACCTCAGAATCCTTTCCCCCACCTTTTTATTCAGTCAAGGTTCTGTGAATTAGACTTTGACAGATACAGTGTCAGCAGTTAGAATCTGACTGAGGTATTTCTGTAACCAACCAGTTAGTCAAAATAATGAAGTTAACCAGTGAAGATATAATACTATGTAACCAGTGAAGATGTAATACTATGTTTATTATTCTGACATATATGAGGATTAGACATGGGCACGACTCGGCGAAATTGTCGTTTCCGTTTTTGGTTATCGTTTCCATTACGTAACGGAAACGGTAACTATAATTAAGCCATCAGAACTCAAACTCGAACCGAAAAAAGAAAAATTTGGTCGGGTTTTTCATTTTCGTTTGTGGCATTGCGGCGATCGCGCAATGTGAAGCACAGAAAAAGTTTTTAAAAGTTTTTTAAAAAAACCCCGACTCCCAGCCAAAAGAGCAGGCGAAAATATGCCTGCCTGAGGCTTTGCCACCTATCAGAGGCATGGTTTCTGGGGGGTCCCCGGCCTTTCCCCCCTCTTTTCCTGTCCTGGGCTGCTTGCACCAGGCTGGGGGGAGGTCATCCTCGTCATCTCGCCATGCCATACGGTGGGGGGGATCCAAAATGGTGACCACAATTTTTCTTTAGAAATCGTGGTCAAAAAACACACCAAATCACCACAGAAACATGTGAAATTTATTTATTTTAAATGCCTGAATTTTAATAGTAGCAGAAGTGGGGTTTTTTATAGCAATAAAACGTTGTATTGATTTTATTTTATTTTATTTTTATTTTTATTTTTTTAGACCTGCCCATTTGGGCTGGGCATCGGAAGGGACCATGCAAATTGTTTGAACCATTCCACCAATGGCATCGCCAGGTTTTTGACTGACACTTCTTAATGTCTCGGAGGGCATAAAAAGCCAAGGCACCTTCCAGAAATCGCAGTCGGGTGTATGGATGTGGTTGAGGGAGGAGGGCTGGCTGCTGGTGCTGGTGTGATCCGATCGAGATTGAGGAGGGAGGCTGGAGGCTTTAGGATTTAAGTTAGGCAGGCAGGGAGGGAATTGAATTTAGAAAATAATTTCTTTGATTCCCTGCAGCTTTGTCTGCTGAAGGGAATAGCAGTTAATTCCTTATTTCTTCTCTGGCAGTTTGTGAGGATTTTTTTCTGATATTGGATAAAGGGGGAGGTTCGACTGGGAGTGGGAGGTGTGGATTTATTTTAAAAATATATTGTATACTACCATTTATTTTCTATTTTCCCAACTTCACTTTGCTTGCACACACACACATTTGGGGTGCAAGCCAAGAACAGAACCTCTATCCTAAGTGATATCCTAACTGCCCACTCGCCCGTCCACCCGCGCCGCCACCCATCCACTCGCCCGCCCGTGGCCGCCGCCCGCCCGCCCGCTCGCCCACCCACGCCTCCCCCCTGCCGCTGTTGCCGCCCGCCCATGCCCCCCCCACCGCCGCCCGCCCACACCTCCCCCCCGCCCCCTGCCCCCCACCTCCTAGGACACAAAAACACCAAGCACCAGTGAGACGCCCCTAAGCGGGACGCCCCTATGCTCTGGAGGAAGTCAAATCGCGCTAAATTGCGGTGGAAACGACAAACGACAAACGAAATGACAAATTTTTGAAAAATTTCGCAACAAACGGAAACGACCCGAAACGGACCCATTCCGACAAACGAAAATTCGAAACGTCATTTTTTCTGGTCGTGCCCATGTCTAATGAGGATTTGTGAGTAGAACGGAAACATTTTTATTCTTTCTCAACAACAAAGTTTCTGAATTATACAATAAGGGGGTGGTATTTTTGAAGGAAATCTGCAATTATAATAATCTGCTTTTTAGGTTCCTCTCTGGGTCCCCCCCCCACTAAGTAGATGATGGTTCAAATTTCTACACTCTACCAGTAGAGACAATAATAGAGAAAACTATACTGTTCTCTCCATACAGCTGTCCCTCCTCTACACCTGGCCCAGATACCACCAGGACAGCCACTGTCTTTATACTTCCTCTTGGAAACACTGAGGAAGCTGCTTATATAATATAGTGAACTGAAATCTGAGTTTATTGGATGTTCTTTTCACTGCTTAACTGCTGTAAGACAGAGAGTAATTGGAGGGAGTACACATGAAAAATGTCCGGGAAAGCCATACTTAAGAACTTTTCAATTTAGGGCCTCAGTGATGCAGAAATAAAACATTAAAAATACATTCTTTTATAAAGCATGTGAAAATGTATGCTTCTACCACCTAAAGTTGTCATTTCAAACGACAGTTCATGGCTGTAGCCACAACATATTTTCCAAAGGTTTGTTTTCCAATTATAATCCAAAATTTGAAGTTAATATTTTTATTCAGACTTGTTTTATAACCACATTCTGCTAATTTCATAAAGATACCATTTAGCTGAGGTAGGTGGCATTCTGGGCACAAGAACAGTCACATGATGTCTGTAGTTAAGGAGTCACTGTAACTACACACTTCCCATCATTTGGAAATAAATCTTCCCTACACCCCCCCCCAAACTAGAGGGAGGAACACGAGTCCAGAGTCCAAGTGGGAAATGGCAGTGATTTTTAAATGTCATTCAAATGTTCTGGCTTCACATTGGAATTGCTTCTTAATGGCTGTCAGAAGTCTAATTCCATATTTGTCAAACTGTAGAGCAGTGATCATAAAATTATTTTAAATTAAAGTAGAATGTGCTTCCTGCGGAGATTTAAAACAATTCTTATTTCTGCTAATTTTTAAGAGTCAGAGAGAAGAGAATCCTTGAAATCTCTCATCATATCATTGTTATAAAGGCAAATGATCTATTGATATTTTACAGAATGTTATGCTTTATATATAGGCTTAGTCCACAGTTTAGGACAGTGTTGGCGAACCTATGGCAGGGGTGCCAAAGGTGGCACTCAGAGTCCTTTCTGTGGGCACCCATTATCGCCAATTCACAGCCACCTGTATTCAGGTTAAACTGCTGTATTCACACTTTGTGAAAAATTAGTGGGTTTTGAATCACAGTTTGGGCACTCGGTCTCTAAAGGGTTCGCCATCACTGGTTTAGGCTAACCAAACGTTCTATTTTATGGATAACGTAAAACCTATTTTATGTATCCTTGTGATACTATTTTATCTATCATAAAGATACAGTTTTACATTAAGTGCTATCTTGAATTAGAACGTATTCATAGGTACTTAATAAGCACTACATCTTGTGACAGCCACATTTAGGAGTTTACTCTATAGTTAATACTATAGAATAAACTCCTAATTTGCTGGAGTCGATGGCAACCTTCTGGTACACTTTTTCAATTAAGTACCCAGACCCCGTTTTAGAGCTTCAAAACTCAGTCCTCTGAGCCCCAATTCTTCCCAGATTTCAGGGGGTTACCTAAAATTGCTTGAGAAAGGTACCCCTGCTACTTTGGAGCCCTAGGTAAGTAAATTTTATTTTTTAAAAATAATTTTAAAAATGCACTCAAAATTTACTTACCTTGGGCTCCAAAGTAGCATGGGTACCTTCCTCAAGTGATTTTAGGTAACCCCCTAAAATATAGAGAGGTTTGGCTGTCAGGGGACTGAGTAATTAAAGTCCAAAAGGGGTGCCCCTAGGAAAAAATTCTTTCTGATTGATATCAATGGGAAGCCACAGCAGCACTATTGCTCACCCAATCCGTTTCCAAATCCAATTAGAAAGAATTTTTCCTAGGAGCACCCCCTTTGGGCCTTAATTACTCAGTCCCCTGACCCCCAAACCTCTCCACATTTTGGGAGCTGGGTCAAGGGAAGCATTGCATTTCATTTCATTTCAGCTTTAGACTCAATTAGAAATGATTTTTCCCCCTAGCGGAACCCCCTTTGGAGTTTAATAACTCAGCCCCCTGAACAACAAGCCTCTCCAAATTTCAGGGGCTTACAGGGAAGAGTCCAAAGAAGCTCTTCTACAATTCTGATTCCTCTAGGACCCAGGGGAGCATTTCATTTCATTTTGTTACAAAACTACTTTAAAATTTGTTACTAACAAAACAAAACTAGTAATGAAACGAAATGAAACAAAATGCCATATTTCTGTTTTTTTGCCCATCTCTAGTTACCATTAATACTCACAGACACAGATCATCCTATTTGATTTAACTGTGTAAACTAATGTGATTATTATCTTAATAGGAAAGCAAGGTAAAAACAATAAATGAATTGAATAAGCACACACACACACACACACACACACACACACACACACACACACACACACACACACACTTGTTCAGTATCACTTTCTTTTATGAAGAGGATTTCTGAGCAGCCAGAGTCAGTCATGGATTAGCCAACAAGCATTCAGAGAGCTGAGTAAAATGAGAACTGGAGATAAAAGAAATAGTTGTATGGTTATATTCAGTAATAAGGGAAACATAATTCATGATAATAAATCAGACTCTTTTGCACATAGGAATCAGAAATTCTGTGCAGGATTTTTAATTCCCAACAAGGTCTCCTGGTGAAGTGCCAGTCTACGTGGCCTTGGGCAAACAGCACAGTCCCAGGATGCCCCCAAGAAGAAGGGCATTGAAATAAAGGATGTGGCCAATTAAAAATCCCTTCCTTGATCTCTCTTATATAGATACAGATATAGATAGATATAAGCTGCCTAGATGCCCTAAGCACATCTGATCTCACCTGATTTAGGAAGCTAAGCAGGGTCGGCCCTTGTTAGTACTTGGATGGGAGACCACCAGGGAATACCAGGTGCTAAGTAGGAACTGGCAAACCACTCCAGTGTTCTTGCCAAGAAAGTTCCATGGACATGGAGTCACGAAGATTCAGTCACGGCTGTAGCGATGCAACACAACATACATAGATAGATAGAGATAGATAGAGATATAGATATAGATATATAGAGAGAGCTTTATGAAGACTGTTTTTACCCCAGCACAGGCAACCTTGGGGAGAATGGACTATCCTGACCCAGTGCTCCAAAAATACAAGGAAGTAACAATTATTGTAAGAATTATTCAAGATTAGATGCCCAAACCAGATCACTTTATTCTCTAGAAAAGGGCTACTGTAGCCAGAGGGATGCCAAATTCCAATCCAAGAGCATATATTAAATGTTACCAGCACTGACATTTAACAACCTATGAACATGCATGTCACCATAAAAGTTCAGAAATAACTGGTACCAAAAGTCCTCGGGGAGGGGGGGGATCACTTTGGCTTCTTTTCTTCCTCTTCTACTATGTGCTGCATTTGCAGTAATCCTTGGCCTCCTTTTTGTGGTAAATATGTGTCCACATAATATTTGGTGTGTAATCAATCCGTGATGCATGATCATTCATTTCCATCTTTTTCGACCCAATTCTTCTAACTCATTTTGGTTCCAATCTATTATTCTAGCTGGACATCTACATTAATTAGTGGAACTACCCATGTATTTATGGCGTTAATTTTATATCCACCATTCAGTTTTGATTTTAAAGTTTTCCTCAGTTTTTTTTATGTATTCTCTTTTTTTCAGTTCTTTAACTATTGTGTACAGAATATGATCTGATAACGATGACATTGATGATGATAATGGCCAGCATCAAGCTTAAATTACAGTATGGAAGCAACAAATACTCTAAACCAGACTTCAGAGAATGCCATTCAGTCACACCACTGGCTAGAATTAATCTTTGTCCATTATAGCAACCTGGCACCTAAACAGTTGCAATTCTATCCTCCCACAGTCAGTGAGCAATTAGTTGCCTGTTAACCTGAAGAGAAAAAACTAAACAAATAGTTTGATTTTTCAAAAGAGGCTTCTCATGGCAAAGGCATGCAACTGAACTAGTAGAGGGTGATGTGATGAAAGAGTGTTGTAAAGGGAGGTTAAAGGATAACTACTCCCACCATGTTGAACTCTACTGAACAAAGGGATAAAGCTTCAAGAACAGCTGTAAAGACAAGGATTGGGAGCAAAATGAATCTGAAACTTCCTTTTGTCAAGCTGACAGTTTACATGTTAATTGTTTCTCTATTTTCTACAGACTATAACACCTCTTTTGGATTTGTGACATCACCATCAACAACTACATATACATGGACAAACACAGGTATGTCTAAGAAGGTCTTTTAGAGTGGAACCCCAAAGGATAATCAGAATTCAGAATACTCTAGTTTATAAGCATTTGTGCAGAGTCTTCAGTATTATAGAAGACAGCAAACTCATTAACATATTCTCCTACTGGCATGGTAAATTTAGTGAATGCTCCTATGCATCCATGTCAGCTTTAGCAAAGAATTATAGTATCTTTTTAATATCACTACTAGAGATGGGCACAAAACGGAAATATAGTGTTTCATTTCATTTCATTTCTTTAGCAGTTTCATTTTGTTTCATTTGTAACAAATTTTAAAGTAGTTTTATTACAAAATGAATGAAATGAAATGAAATGCCGTGCTCCCCTGGGTCCTAGAGGCACCAAAACCACCAGGGAGCTTCCTCGAAGCTCTTTTCTCTTCCCTCTGAATAACTCAGCCCCCTGACTCCAAACCTTTCCAAATGTTGGGGCCATACAGGGAAGAGCTTGAGGAACCTACCCTGCTGTTTCCATACCGAAACATGGCTCGGATCGATCTGTATTTTTGAGTACATATTTGTTATGTTTATGTACCCAAAAACATCGATCACAGCCATATATCAGCACCAAAACTGCTGGGGAGATTCCCTGTAAACCCCAAAATGTGGAGAGGTCTGGGGCTTATGGGGCTGAATTATTGAGCTCCAAAGGGTGTGCCCCTAGGAAAAATTCATTCTAATTGAATTGGGATTCAGAAACAAAGCCGCTAATCACTCACCTGGGGTGGGTGGGTGCTATTGCAGCTTTCCGTTTCACTTAGAAATATTTTTCCCTAGGCACAAACCCCTTCGGAGCTTAATAATTCAGCACCCTGAGCTCCAAACCTCTCCAAATTTCAGGGGCATACAGGGAAGAGCTTGAGGAAGCTCCCCTGCCATTTCCTCTAGGACAAATAATTTCATTTCTAGAGGAAAAATTGCAATTTTTGTAACAAAATGCATCATACTGTTTTGTTACAAAATGAAGTAATTTGTTATGTAACAATTAACCCTCGGATAATAATGGGATGTGGTAGTTTGTCTACTTGAATTAAAAGCGGTGGGGGCGGTGGGGGGGGGGAGAATAAAGAAGCAGCCATTCTTGGGGAACCTACTGTATATGTGCTTCTACTCAAATGCTCGAAGCTTCCGAGCAAAGATGGGAGAACTTGAACATTAGGCAGCTAGGTATAACATTGATATAATAGCCATAACAGAAACCTGGTGGAGTGTGGAGAACCAGTGGGATACAGCAATCCCAGGCTATAAACTCTATAGAAAGGATAGAGAGGGGCGGGTTGGAAGTGGAGTGGCCAACTATGTCAAAGAAGGGGTAAAATCCAGCAGAATGGACATTGATGGTGAGTCTGACTCCACCATAGAATCACTGTGGGTTAAACTACCAGGTCCAAGGAGCGATGTGGTAGTGTGGGTGTGCTATTGCTCACCAGATCAAAAACTTGAGGGGGGGGCTTGAAATGAGGAGACAAATCATGGATGTGTCTATGAGGGACAGGATAGTAATCATGGGGGACTTCAATTATCCCCACATTGACTCGGCCAATGCGAGCTCCAGGCAAGAAAGAGAAACCAGGTTTCTTGACTTGCTGAATGACTGTGCCTTAGAGCAACTTGTCATGGAGCCCACCCGAGAACAGGCAACTCTGGATCTAATAATGTGATACTCAGGACCTGGTCAGGGATCTGAATGTCACTGAGCCTCTGGGGAACAATGGCCATGCTGCACTCTCCCTTGCCATGCATGTCGGGAGAAGAGTATCAAGCAAATCAAACACAAAAAAGGTGAAGAAGGCCAATTCCAAAAAGGGGTTTGAAAATAAAACAGCCAACATTATAATGCCATTGTACAAAATGATAGTAAGGCCGCACTTGGAGTATTGTGTACAATTCTGGTCACCGCATCACAAGAAAGACATAGTGGAACTGGAAAAGGCGCAGAAGAGAGTGACTAAAATGATCACTAGACTGGGGACCTCCCTTATGAGGAAAACATTTGGGGCTCTTTAGTCTGGAAAAAAGGTGCCTGAGGGGGGATATGACATAAAAAATAATGCAAGGCATGAGTAAAGTGGATAGAGAGACGCTCTTCTCCCTCTCACAAAATTCCAGAATTAGGGGACATACACTCAAACTGAGGGCTGGGAGAGTGAGAACAGACAAAAGAAATTTTTTTTTACCCAGTGTGTTGTTAGTCTGTGGAACTCCCTGGTGCAAGATGTGGTGATGGCATCTGGCCTGGATGCCTTCAAAAGGGAATTGGACAGATTCCTGGAGGAGAAGTTCATCACAGGTTACAAACCATGATGGAGATGTGTAATTTCCAGGCTTAAAACCAGGGTACTTCAAGGGCCAGATGCAGGGGAGTGGTATCAAGAGACAGATATCTAGTCTTATTCGCTCCCGGACACATTTGGTGGGGCCACTGTGAGATATAGGAAGCTGGACTAGATGGACCTTTGGCCTGATCCAGCATGGCTCTTCTTATGTTCTTATGTTCTTAAGTTTCAGGAATAGATATGTACATGTTTTCTGACCAATACTATGAAAATGAAAATGATATGCAGAATAGTAGTAGATTAAAGATTTCTGCCTAGACTGGATGCTTTCATTTTCAGAGAGGGTGTGTGTGTTCTTATATCCATTTTTCTAGATACCATAATTTCTGAACATTTCAAGAAGAGTGTAATTCCATTAATCTACCAGTAATGCTCTAATGTTATGTGTTATTTGTCATCAAGATGTATCTGACTTATAGCAAATGTAATAGGGTTTTGAAGCTATTAAGCTGCAGCTACATGGTTAAATACTGTGAGATTTGCTCTGCTTATAAATCAGATGAATTCAAAATAGCTTTTGTTGTTATTGTTTGCCACACATTTGAAAAGCTGATTTGAATCCAGCACTTTTTACTCCCAAGGGCGGGTACTTTTTCAATCTGAAAGGAATTGAACAAGTCTTTCCCCATGTGGCTAATTACAATATATTCTTGTAAACATAAGGGCTGTATATGTAAGTGGTGTTTTGGTGACCTAGGCAGTTGGGATGTGATGTTCAGAACTAGAGATGGGCACGACTTAGCGATATTCCCGTTTCCGTTTCCGTTACTCGGTTCCGTTACTCTACGGAAACGGTAACGGGAATTACTCCGCCAGACTTCGAGCTCGAACCGACGAACGAACAATTTTGGTCTGATTTGTCGTGCTCGTTCCTTGCATCGCGCGATTGCGCGATGCCACACGCGGCACAGAAAAATTTTTTTTAAAAGTTAAAAAAACCCGGTTCCCGGCCGAAAAGCAGGCGGAAAAATGCCTGCCGTGCCTCAGGGCACCTACCAGAGGGGTTGTTTCTGGAGGTCCCCGGCCTCCCCCCTCATCCCCCGTCCTGGGCTGCTCTGGTGGGACTCGCCGCAGGCTCGCAGCCAGCAAAAAGCCCAGTCTCGCCGCCGGCCGCCCGCAATTAAAGCGCAAGCAAGTGGCACGGACGGCACAGGAAAAAACTTTTAAACTCTCCCCCCACCCATTCCCGGGCCAAAAAAGCAGGCGGAAAAATGCCTGCTTGACTAAGGGCGCAGGGCACCTACCGGAGGGGTGGTTTCTGGAGGGGGGGTCCCGCCTCCCCCCCGTCCTGGGAAGCCGGACTCGAGTTGCCATTTCGCCATGCCATGCGGTGCGGGCGGGGGATCCAAAATGGGGCGGCAAACGCAATATTGTTTTTGAAATTGTGGTCCAAAAACACACAAGCACAACAGAAACACGCGAAAATTTATAAACTGCCAGATTTTTCACAGTAGCAGTGGGTTTTTTCTTGCAACAAAATGTCTCTCCTCTCCTCCTCTGTCCTCCATTGATTTTATTTTATTTTATTTTATTTACACCTGCGCAGTGCGCAATGATGGGCTGGCCGAGTGGCCAGCCATGTGGGAGTGGACAACCATGCAAATTTTTGGAGCCATCCCACCAGTCGCATGGCCACTTGGCCATGGAGACTTCTGGGATGTGCCAAAAAGCCCCCTAAAACCTGCCCTAGCCCTAACCCTAACCCTTGACTCCGTACCCATACGTCACAGACTGTCTTCTTAGTGGGTCAGAGAGGCACCCAGAGGTGCAACCCACTAGCCCACCGTAACCTTACCCGTCACTAGCCTAACCCTAGCCATTGCACTAAGCCACCTTAAAGTCAGATCTACTTGCTTGCATTACACTACACGCAGCAAGTACAATTCCCTTCTGTGTGAGACATGGTGGTGCCAGAGCCTTGTGCAGGGCAGGCATGACGCTATCACTCTCACTGGTCTCACTGTCTGCACATTATGTTATGCAATATCCATATGGCTATTGCATAGCATTTTGCAGCAGCAGCAGGTAAGGAGGGGAGACCCCCATGTAGAGGGGTCTCTCTTGGAGCCTGCTTCCCCTTCCTAGTGGCAGGAGGCACCCACGGGTGCCTCCAGGAGCCCACTTTCCCTTTATAGCGGGCCAGAGGAGGCACCCACCCCACAGAGGTGCCTCCAGGAGCCCGCTCCCCCCCCAAAACCAGTACTAACGACAACAAAAAAACGAAAAAACGAACCGACTAATTTTTGCGAATTTTCGCGAAAACCGGAAACGACCCGAAACGGGACCGGCCCGACTAACGACAACTCGAAATTTTTTTTTTTCAAATCGTGCCCATCTCTATTCAGAACTGATAAGAAATAGCCCTGCATTCTTTCCTCTCCCCTGATTGTCTTCCATATTTTAAAAAAAGAATATTTACATATATGAGATGACCACCAGATCACCCTATTGCTTATTGCTGGGTGACTGTTATTATTATTTGCCATATTTATCACCTTATTAATCCTCCCCAAAGCAACAGAACCAGGACCAGAAGAAGGATGGGAAAAAAGAAGGGGGCTGTAGGCTGGAATACAAATCACATCACATCCAGTATGATGGGTGAACTCCCAAATCAATACACAGCCTCATGTAAGCATTGACTGCAATTTCAAACATAATGCAGGCTGATAATCAAATCACAGCCAAGTCCAATCACTCTGGTTCAGTTTTCCAGTATAGTCACATCCTTAGATATTTAAGGGGTAGCTTTCTGAATTCCAACCTGGCCCCCAGTGAGTTTCAGTGGCCAAGTAAGGATTTGAAGCCAGGGCTTCAGAGTCCTACTCCATCACTACATACACTACCTTAAACACATCATTAATACCAAAAGCTAAATATCCATTGTGCTGAGTACGTCCTCTTGAATCTGTGAAGATTCTTAGTCATCCAGGTGAGTTTATCTGGAAGGTAAGTCATGGCAACTGGACTTCTTTTCTTGAGAGACTGAAACGTTTCACTGCTCATCCAAACAGCTTCATCAGACTGAGGAAAGCTCAGGACTCGCAACTAGCTTTCCACAGAATGACGAAGCTGTTTGGATGAGCAGCAAAACCTTTCAATCTCTCAAGAATAGAAGTCCAGTTGCCACGACCCAACTTCCAGATCCTCTCTAATATGGAATTTGTTCTCTTTAATCCCTTACTTCAGGCACGTCCAAACTTCGGCCGTCCAGATGTTTTGGACCACAACTCTTACAGTCCTTTGCCATTGGAAATACAGGCTTGGAATTCTGGGATTTGTGGTCCAAAACATCAGGAGGGCCGAAGTTTGGACATGCCTGCCTTACTCTGGACTACTCTATACTTAATGCTAGTTCTTCGGTTGTTCAGTTGAAAAAAAGCTAATATATCTTCAAATTCAATATTTTTTCATCCTTTCATTTTTAGCTGGCTTAAAACAATACAAGAAAGAAAAGAGATGCCATGATACATTCCCATGTTGTCTGATGAATTGTTATCTCCCCATAGAATCATGCAAGAGCTTAAAGCTAAATAAAAGAGACATTTTACTCACTGGTGTAGCTAGAGTTTGGAGCGCCCGGGGCAAAGTCAGTTTTTGCGCCCTCTCCCCTCCAACTGTGTCTCACCCACGCAGCAAGGGGGGCCAGATCCTGGGGGAACAGTGGGGTAAGGGAAGAAGGGTCTCTCCCTCTCATGCCTTCTTTGTCGGTCTCCTTTCCAGTCTAGGCTCTCCTGTGCAAACCGCACAGTGTGCGGATAGCGCCAAACAAGTGATTTTTCTTTTAAGCATCACCCCCATAGCATGCTTCCCCCTCCTCCTTTCCCCTCCTAAGGTTTGGTGATTGTGAGCCCAGGGAAAAGAGGAGAGGGAAGCAGGTGATGGGATTTTTTTCCCAAGCAGCACCTCCATCGCAGGCTTCCCTCTCTTCCTTTCCCTGGGCTAATGATCGCCAAGCCTTAGCGGGGGGGGGGGAGTGGGGAGCAATCGACGGAGGTGCTGCTTGGGGGAAAAAATTGCCTGCTTCCCTGTTCTCCTTTTCCCCAACTAAAGACCACCAAGCCTTAGAGAGGTGAAAGGAGGACTGCTGGCGGGATGGTTCATGGTTTTCTCCTCCACCTCCACCTCCAGGTACCAGCAGATGGCTGTGTACCCCAGGGCAAATGCACTCTTCCGCCCCTCCTAGTTATACCAGTGGTTTTACTCTGTTCTACCATCTGCACAGGCTTGTTTGGTAAGCAAATGAGAAAGTTTTCTTAGTAGCTGCTCTAGAACTATGGAACTCAGCTCTAAGGAGGGCTATGCTGCCTCCCCCATCCTTCCAGTGGCTGTTGAGTTGTTTTTATTTAGACAAGCCTTTGGCCATGAACAATTGTAAATGTGATTCTCCTTCACTGTTGTATCTACATAGCTTGTAAACCATATTACAGTAATTCATTACTCCTTTATATGAGATAATCCATTTAATAGTGTTTAATACTGTACTTTATTAAATAAAGTAAATAAAATGAGGGAGGAGGTGACCAACAGAAATCCTTTTATGCATGTAATTAACATACTGTGGTGAGATGATCAGGATACTATACAGAAGTCAAAAATAGTTCCTAAATGTCATAGTCACATAAAGAATATTTTCTGATGTTTTATGTACTTTATCTCGTTGTTTATTTGAGATGGGAACCATTGGGTACATTTATAGAAGAAACAATAACCATTTCATCCAGATTAAAACTGTTTCTAGGAAAATTTCTCCTTCCAGAAATAAGTTTTTTAGCCATTTGAGAACTGCTTTTCACATTATGGTGATTATGGAGGGAAATACTTTCAAATACAGTACTCCAAAATCTTGGCTGGAAAACTCACAATAATTCAAACAATTTGAGCTTATGGGCTACATAGGTCTCCCCCTGAGAATACCAAGTACTTTTTAAAACATGCAGGGGGGAAAGTGATTTTAAAGTCCTTAAAAGTGACAGCAAGAATGATGACAGTTTGATTTCATTGTTTACAAAATAAAGAGTTTGTTTTGGAACACAGCTACTTACAAAGTAAGAAAGCTGAAGTATAACCCATTCAGTTTCATACTAGTTTTGTCAAGAAAGAGTCAAGAACAGAACAATGGTGCAACGTAAATGGGCAACATGAGGGTAAAATGGAGTGCATTTTGAAATGCCACATGTTGTGTATTACTAATTATGTTATTTAACAAAGAAGCTGCAACATAGATGTGCATAGTGGTGTTAAATAAGAAGAGCAACAGCATTTACAGAATAGTATAAAAGGGAAAAATAGATTAGTGCAATTTTAAACTGTTTATATAATGATAAGCAAGTAGAGAAAAGAAACAGTGTGTTTTTGTTGTGTAAGTCTTTAGCTTCTCAATCATTCCTTCCTAGAGATGGGCATGAAATGGAAAAAATAATGTTTTGTTTTGTTTCTGTATTAGTTTAGTTTGGTTTGGTTTGTAATCAATTTTTAAAGTAGTTTCATTACAAAATGAAACAAAATGAAATGAAATGCTATACTCCACTGGGTCCTAAAGGACCAAAATAGCAGGGAAGCTTCCTTAAGTTATTCTAGGTAACCCCCTGAAATTTGGAAATATTTGGGAGTCAGGGAGCTGAGTTATGAAAATCCAAATGGGGTGCCCCTAAGAAAAATGTTTTCTATTGGAATTAGAAGCCAAGCCATGTGACTCACCCACAGCTTGCCTTCCGAAGTTCCAATTCTAATTAGAAAGATTTTTTTCTAAGGGTCCCCTCCTTTGTAGCTTCATAACACAGCTCCCTTACCCTGCAAACCTTTTCAAATTTCAGGGGCTTTCAGGGAAAAGCTTGAGCTCTCCTGGCAATGATTCCTCTAGGACGAATCATTTTGTTCTAGAGGAACAAATGGCATTTTGTGATGAAATGAAACAAACACATCCTACCATTTCGTTATGTAACAAAGTAATTCGTTACCTAATGAAATGACGAAACAGCATTTCATTTTTCATTGTGTGCCCAACTCTAGTCCTTCCTCCCGATGGTGCTCTGGGACTGTGCAGCTTTTCAAAGGTCACCTTGGTAGCTGGGCATATAGTCTCATCAGACACATACATTCTGGCTGATCATCACTGGTCCCCTCCTAAGAGGCTCAGTGAGAAGTGAAAAACCCTAGCACCTGGCTTTGTAGTCAGGTGCACCAACCCACTGAGCTATTCTACACTTGCTGACTAAGAACTAAATCCTATTATGTTCAATTGGGCTTCCCCCCTATCCAAGCAGGTATACCAGGGTAGGTTTAGGATTCATCAAGGGAGGGGGGCAAGGTAAACAAAGGTTGCCTTGTTTCTGTTTTAATCTGTTTTAATGATAGAGCAGCCAATTGTGTGAACAGTACATGGGGGGGGGAAGGCTCTTCTTTCTCCCCAGATGAGTATCACACCTTCAAATGGGAACATACTGGTGTCTGATTGGCTCTTAATAAAATAACTCTCCAGTTCCTCTGTACGGCAACTCTGAACTTAATGAAACATTTGTGTTTATGCCTGAATGTCATCTTCATGCATGCTAGAAGATCAAGCACTCTCAAGTGCTTTGGGAAAGCGAGTGTTAGTGTTTATATTTTATTTTAATATTTACAGTCAGGGCCGTAGATTAAAACAAAATGTCCACAAATCCACATTTTTTTAAAAGTGAGACATTGCCTAACTGGTTCTCAGTTGCAACCATATGGATCTGCTCCCCCCTTCTCTCTTTAACAAAAAGCAGTAGGAAATTCTTGCATGGTGAGAGTGGAATTTAAAATGTCACTAATGTGCATAAAGAGGTTCTTTTCCCAAGTAGGAAAATCAAGTATGACTGCACTTTTTAAAAAAAGAACATAAGAAGAGCCATGCTGGATCAGGCCAAAGGCCCATCTAGTCCAGTTTCCTGTATCTCACAGTGGCCCCACCAGATGCTTCTAGGAGCACACAAGACTAAATATCTATCTCCTGATACCACTCTCCTGAATCTGGCATTTGAAATACTATACCCTGTTTTTAAAGGCTGGAAATTACACATCTCCTTCATGTCTTGTATGAGATTGTAAGAAATCATCAGAGGGTAGAACTCAAGGGTGAGCCATGGGAGAAGGAAAAGAAGACAGAAACAGTACAATGTTTGCAGAGAACCAATAAAGGCTTAGTTGATCAGAGATAGAGGTTGAATAACTTTCAATCCATTTATAAAATCTCTGCTTTGCCAGGTTTCCTGAAACGACGAGGCAAAGTATGATAAACACCACCAGTTAGTTCAGCCTAATCAACTCTGTATTTTTTTAGGTCCCTAAAAGGATTAGTGTAATTTTTCAAGTCTGGGAAAAGGAGACTGGTCATTTCACTTGCTTATTGCATTTTGGCCTTTTTCCTTTTTAAACCCTCTCCCTTTTCTGTGGGGAGGGGGGGTGCGGCTGCCATAGCATTCAACTTGATGGAATTATGTGTTTTCATACTTCAATATAACTAGCTTCCAAATAATTTATATTTAACTTTATCCCATGCTTGGGATTTCTTATTGACCTTATGTCATAGAGTTCTTTCACACCAATGAGTGGAAAATCTATTAATCCAGTCAGGTGAAACAACATGGGGCGGGGGAGAAGGGGGGGGACAATTTTAGGAAAAGACTTCCAGCTAATTTTGCAAATGAACTCACAGAAATAAATGAAGAGATTATCATCTTCAGTCCATGAAGGTTTATGAGGCATCCAGTGGACCGACTGTAGAAACATGGGGATAAGACAAATGCACAGCACTGTATTTCAGTTCCGTCCTTCCTTGTGAATCTCTGCCACCTGAGCCTGATAAAAGGAAAAGTCCTCTCTGGAGCTTAGATGGTCAGCCTCTGACTTTCTAGGTCCCGTTGGATTGAAACTCTGTGAAAGACTGTGGGAGCTGCAGGCCGCAAACATGTTGATCACCATCATTTGCCCACCATTGCTCTAGAAACTATACAGAGATCATGGTGCAGAATGAATCACTGCTTAAGTCCTGCAAGACAGGTTTATAGAACCATTAACTAATATTTCCTATGTTAGAGACAGATATCCATGGCTCTCATTCTGGCTAGCTCCAGTGAGCTGGTAAAACCATCAGTATTGTAATAATTCTGCATAGATGAAAAGAGAGCAAAGGATAACCCAGTGGTTCTCAACCTGTGGGTCCCCAGATGTTCCTGGACTTCAACTCCCAGAAATCCTGGCCAGCTCAGCTAGTAATGAAGACTTCTGGGAGTTGCAGTCCAGGAACATCTGGGGACCCACAGGTTGAGAACCACTGATAACCCATCTTCTGCTGTAAACTTGGCCAAACTTCTGATAGTTCCACTGCCACCTGAAACCAGACCAAATGCCCTTTAGTTATTGTGGCGAAAAGGGTTAATACAAGTATGAATATTTATGACTCTGATTTGAATAGCCAATAACGAAGCAGGTGGGAGTGGCTAAGAATGTTATATATGGGAACCTAATGGGGGATGTCCAGTTTGAGTTGGTGTTCAGTTCGGGTTAGAGCTGAGAGGAGAGTCAGTTAGATTTTCAGTTGGTCAGGTGGGACCTGCCACTGAAGAGGGTCTGGTTTAGAAAGGAAACACTTTATTATAAGATTACATGTATGCAACTTCGGCTAAAGCTATCAAAATACTGATCATCTAATTGTAAACCAATAAATGTTTCATGTTTGTTTTAACTATATTACTTGGTGTGACTCTCTCTCTCAAATACATTTAAGTGTCCAGTGAATCTGGTGGTGGCAAGCGACTGAAAACCCAGTGTGTGAAAGGGGCACGTCACAGTTATTATCTATAGAACTTTAATTGGTCTAACTGAAGTCAGCAAGAGGATAAGGAAAAGAAATCTTACAAAAAAAAAACCCCAACAACAACGGAAAATTGCAACTGAGGAATAACAATCCACATGCCCATGCATTTCAAATGTCTCTTTTTCTAAATGTGTTTGAATCATTAACAACAATGTTGGACTGTCAGAAGGCCAACCCCATACAGTTTTAGCCACCCTCTTCTTTCTCTATTCCTTTTTGTTCTTGTGGGTGGCAACTTAGGTTTAAGAACAGAATACACGTGATGTAACTGAAGGTCATTTAGATTGTCCTTCAGCAGAAGATGATTGTCTTCACAACCATTCTGACTTCAGATGCAGGAACTTTAATCAGAAATGCTGAACTCATCCAAGCCAGTGCCCCCAACTTTTCTTCACTATCCTTTCTGTACTATTTCCCCTATTGAGTATCCTCCTGGGCAGGCTCTCTGAGGTGGGGATTGGGGGCTTAGCCTTTGGCTGGCTCCGTTCCTTCCTTGAGGGCTGGGCCCAGCGAGTGAGCCTGGAGGGTGATTTGTCACCCCCCTGGACACTCTCTTATCGGGTGCCTCAGGAATTGGCTATCCCCCCCATGTTTTTTAACATTTATATGAGACCACTGGCTGAGGTCATCCGGAGTTTTGGAGTCTGCTGTCATCAGTATGCTGATGGTGTTTTGTCCACAGCAGGCTATTCCTGCTGTATGCTGCTGGGCCTCAGAATTCCCAATAAAGAGTACAGCAGGAGAGAGATCCAAGAAAAATACTGGTTTTATTGAGCCCAATAAAAGTCAGTAGGCGAACACCCCACCAGGACAGTGTGAGAATGTTCGGCCCCCAAAACAGGCAAGACATAATCTTTTATTTCCTTCCCCCTCCCTCCCACAGGGTGCGCGCCTCCCCTGGGCCAGGCAAGGGGTGGTCTTTGGGAATGTCCAATGGGAGCAGTCTAGGGGCCTGTCCGGGGGAGGTCCTGGGTGTTCCTGTTGTCTTGGAACAAGACCACTGCCCAGGTGTGGTTAGGCCATATCTGTTCTTTAATGGGCTATCACGGGTGTGATAATAGAAAGGAAGAGGCTGGGCATTGTCCAAGGGTCCGAGTAATTATCAATTCAATAGGAGGGCTGGAAAGTCAAGAGAAAGGTCCCACGTTGTCAGACAAGTTCTCCAGGGTATGTGGAAAAGATACAATGGGAGGTCTCCTGGCAGTCTCCTGGCTGAGATTAATCATATTGTCCATGAGGAAATTCCTGCCTCGCCCTGGAATCTCCTTGACTGATGGAGTCGCTTCTGGAAGATGCAGCCATGCTAAAGAGTCGCCATTTTCCTCCTTCTCTCCCCATGGTTCTTGCCCAAGATGGTGGTCCCAAGCATAGAGAATGGGGGTGGGAGTACCCAGGGAAGCACGGTGGGATGAGAGGTCAAGAGGAGAGCGGGAGAGGGGTGCCCTTCTAGCTCAAGGTGGCGGGGAGGGGAAGGCAAGAGAAAGAGAAGGGGGAAGAAATCTAATGGAGGGGGGAAAAGGAGAATCCAGGTGTGTATGGAGTTTTGTCAGTGGCTTAGGCTCTTCAGGGTCTATGGTGAATGATGTTGTATTTCAATTAATCAAAGCCTCCTGGTTCAGCAACAGTGCCGCTCAGGCTGGGAAAAGACTGCAGAGCAGCTTGCCTATTATTTCTATGGGAAAGTTCCAATTTGTTTGGGGTTTTCGTGTAGTGCTTGTGCATGGTGTGGGGCGCAGTTTGGGGTGTTGGGAACCCCAAAAGCATCTCGTAAAATATTTCATTATATTTTTTTCTTAGTGACCCTACAATGACATACAGCTCTATCTCTCCTTTTCTACCTCTGCAGTGGAGGCTGTCCAGACCCTTGATCAATGCCTGGCTGCAGAACTGGAGTGGACCAGGACCAACAGGCTCAAGCTCAATCCCAAGAAGACTGAGGTCCTGTTATTCCGGGGCTTTCCAGATGGGTACAGTGGCCCTCTCCCCAGCTTGAATGGGACTGTCCTCCAGCTGGCTGACAGAATGAGGAGTCTGGGCAATTTCCTGGATCCAGCATTGTCCCTGGAGTCCCAGGTGGCTGTCGTGTCCAGGTCGGTGTTTTATCACCTTAGGCTTATCACCCTGATTTGCCCATACCTTGATGAGGACTCCTTGAGAAAGGTTGTGCAGGCGCTGGCCATGTTGAGGGTAGATTATTGTAACACTCTGTACATGGGGCTTCCCTTGACCCTTTTTGGGTGACTGCAGCGGGCGCAGAATGCAGCAGCTAGGTTGGTGGTTGGTGTGAGCAGATTTGACCGCATCACCCCAATTCTGGCTCACTTGCACTGGTTGCCTGTTGCCTCTCAAATAAGGTTCAAGGTGTTGGTTTTGATTTATAAAACCCTTCATGGCTTGGGCCTTGACTATCTGGCAGATTGCATCCCCCAAAGATCAGTGCTGGGTCGGCCCACCAGAGCTTCATACAGCATAAAGTTGCCACCTGCACCCAGGCCTTCTCGTGGCTGGCCCATCTAGTTGAAACTGTCAAGCGAGATACGCTAGGCCCCATCCCTAGCTGTATTCAAAAGTCTGTGAAAACGTGGCTACTTAGGGAGGCATTTGGCAATTGCTAACGTGTTTTGTAATCCCCGTGTTTGATGTTGTTCTGTTATTATTTAGTTTTTGCCTCATGCCAAGCTATTTATCTGCTTTTATTGTTTTATTGCATCTGTTTGATTTTTATCTTTGGTTTTCAAATGTTTTGTTTTATGTAAACTGCCCAGAGTTCCTGTTGGGAAATTGGTGTGGTATACAAATATAAAAATAAATAAATAAATAAATTAAATGGCTCCTCAATCCATCCCCCGCACCCAGCACGCACATGCCTTGGTGCAGATCATGGCCTTCAGATTCCGCCGGGGCTGCTGGCCCACTGCTCCACCTCCACATATGCTACAGCTGGGATGATGGGGCAGGGACTCCCCTGCCCTCCCCCTCTCCACCCCCTTGGCATGGGCCACAACCTCTGGCCTGGCTAAAAAGACCTAGGGGAGGCACTTCCTGGAGCGATGGGCAAGTTCACGTTGTGTTGTTGTTGTCGTCGCCACCGCCTGGGACATTTCCAGTAAAATAAATGCTCCAGGACAGCGGCGGGACAAAGGGCAAAAAAATGGTAGTGTGCCCCACATTTGGCACACTATCTGTTATATCTGTACAACTTTTGTTTGGCTTTCCCCCCCTTGGGGTCCCACCAGTTTTGGAGTTACTGTATAGAATGCTGATTTGCTCAGCTGTACAATATCTACTGCTGCACTCTCATGCAGCAATAATATTTCCTTAGCCTTATGCATCCAAAGGCACCTTTGGGAATCGGAAGGCACGTGTACATCAAACAAGCACACACACACAAACACAGCCCCCTGGAGAGTTAGACTTAAATTAAGCACTGACGGCCTTGATTGGAAATACATGCCTTCTGGACCCTTGCCATGTTGCACCACTACACAGTGTGGCAGGAACAGTAGCCTTTGCATAGGTGAGGCCACTGATTCCCCTGGAATAGTGTTGAGTTTGTGGGTGTGGAAAGCTTTCAAAGCACAGCAGTTCTTTACATGCTCCAGATTTGATTTTTACTGCACGAAGACTGGTAAATCTAACATAATACAGGCACTGAGTTCTACGCTGAATTTGTAAATATGCTTTGGTCAGCACACTACTTTAACTCATTATTAACTTCCTACACAGTGAATTCAGCATTGAATAGTGCCAAACATCTGCAGCCATTCTGTGCCTTTAATAGCACACCGGACTAATATAAATGGAAACACCATTTATTGCAAATGGCACTTTAGCTGTTGAGGTAGGATTATTTGCATGGGATATTTACACTAAACTCTTTGAGATTTGGAATTATTTTTGAAAGAGCAGAAGGCACCATATGACACTCAAAAGAAGTAACAGGAGAAATAAAATCCCAGTCCTATGAATGTGCTGTATCATATTCTGCTTAACATAATCCCCCCACCCCCGAGTCATAAGAGTGCTGTTCCTGCAGATCTCATTGCGATCCTAATGTAGTATTGTAATTTACATTGCCAGCACAGTAGTTAATATGGACTTTCCTTGTTTCCCAGGATAGCAAATCTTAAGATCAGGCTGCCAATTTCTATTAGAACATATTCTTGTTAATTACCGTATATACTCGAGTATAAGTCGACGCGAGTATAAGTCGAGGCCCCTAATTTAACCCCCCAAAACTGGGGAAACGTATTGACTAGAGATGGGCACGACTAGGCAAAATGACGTTTTCGAGTTGTCGTGTGTCGGAGGCAGCCCGTTTCGGCTCATTTCCGTTTTTCGTGAAATTTCACAAAATTTGTCGTTTCGTTTTTCGTTTTTTCGTTTGTCGTTAGTACTGGTTTTGGGGGGGTAGCGGGCTCCTGGAGGCACCTCTCTGTGGTGGGTGCCTCCTATCCTCACCCACCAGCGCTGCTACAAAAGGGCATGCATAGCCATATGCTATGGATATGCATATTGCAGACGCAGCAGACTGGCAGAGGCACCCCTCTCTTTGGGGTGCCTTCCCTGCAACAGTCGGTGAGACACAGTCAGGCAGCACTTGCAGGCATGGTTTGCATGGCACACAAATGCTGCTGCAGGAGTCAGCCAGAGCCACAAGTGACGGACTGGCAGACTCTTTGCACCCGCTCCAAGGGAAATGTACTTGCGTGTAGTGCAATGCAAGTAGATCTGGCTTAGGGTTAAGACGGGTTAGCGCAAGGGCTAGGGTTAGGCTAGTTACGGGTGAGGTTAGGGTGAGTATTGGGGTGCACCTCTGGGTGCCTCTCTGACCCACTTAGAAGGACAGTGTACTGGCGTATGGGTTAGGCTTAGGGTTCGGGTTCGGGTTCGGGCTATGGTTAGTGGGCTGTTTATGCCTGATTGGCACATCCCAGAAGTCTCTGTGGTCAACCTGGCCAAGTGGCCATGCGACTGGTGGAAAATTTGCATGGTCCACTCCCATGGGCGAGCCCATCATTGCGAATGTGCAGTTGTAATAAAATAAAATAAAATAAAATAAAATAAAATAAAATCAACGGAGACTTTTTTTGCAAAAAACCCACTGCTGCTACTGTAAAAATTCAAGCATTTAAAATAGCTACTTTTTGCATGTTTCTGTGGTGCTTTGGTGGGGTTTTGGACCATGATTTAAAAAAAAAATTGCGGTCGCCATTTTGGATCCCCCCGCCCGCACACCGCATGGCAAAGGCAGGCGAGACGATGCCCCCCCCCCGCCTGGTACCAGCAGCGCAGCAGTAGCACTAGCCAAGGAGAGGGGGGTGGGGAAACCCCCCCAAATAAAACACCCTTCTGGCCTGGTAGGTGCCCTCAGACAGTTTTCGCCTGCTTTTAGGGCCGGGAATCGGGTTTTTTTTTTTAACTTAAAAACTTTTTTTCTGTGCCGCTTGGCATCGCGGGATCGCCGCGATGCCAGGAACGACCACGACAAATCAGACCCAATTATTCTTTAGTCGGTTCGAGTTCGAGTTCTGGCAGAGTAATTCCCGTTACCGTTTCCGTTGCGTAACGGAAACGGAAACGGGAATTCCGTTAAGTCGTGCCCATCTCTAGTATTGACTCAAGTATAAGTCTAGGGAGGGAAATGCAGCAGGGCCTGGCAGCTCATCCTCTGTGAGCTTGGGGAGTGGTGTGTGATGTTTAAAATGACTTTTAGCCACTGATGCAAGTGCTTGGGTCAGTGGCTAAATGTCATTTTTAAACATCGCGCACTGCTCCCCTGTGATACAGAGGGGGGGCATGAGAAGCGGCACACAATGTTTAAAATGACTTTTAGCCACCAACCCAAACACTTGCCTCAGTGGCTAAAAGTATTGACCCGCATATAAGTCGAGGGCCCCCTTTTTCAGCCCAAAAATAGGGCTGAAAAACTAGGCTTATATTCGAGTATATACAGTACTTATAAAAAGACATTCCAGTCATAAGAACCAAAAGGCAATTTTCCCTATACTTCCTTTCAACCATTTTTTCTCCACCACTTATGGGACATATTTCCTAGTTTATATCCCTACGTCATATGTAACTCATGCCCAGGCTCTTCCACATGCACTAAATATAACATTGGAGGTTGAATGGGGCCGGATGAGGGGAAATGTTTGCGGTTATGTGTGAGGTGGCTTTAAAGCCAGGAGGCTAGAGATGGGCATGAACCACCAAAATGGTGGTTCATCTTAGTTTGTGGTTTGCAAAAGTCCATAAACCACTAAACTTTAGCTGAATAAACCACAGTTTGGTTCGGCACCTGAAATCCTCTTGCTTATCATAGCCTAGAGTAGGCCCTTTGAACCAGTGGGGGATTTGGTGAGCCAGCTATTCTTTATGTGTCATTGATACAAAGGGCCTGCTCTTGTTGGAATTTACGACCATAAGTAACAGGATTTTATCATGTTATAGATCAAATCAATGTCATTGATGAGATCAAAATGTCACTGATTAGAGATGGGCACGACTCAAAAAATAATTTTTCGTTTTTCGTTTTTCGTTTAGGGGTCCGTTTTGGTTCGTTTTCGTTTTTTGGGGTTTTCCCCCCGCACATTTTTCGTTTTCGTTTTCATTGCGAAACGAAATGAAAAAACAAAAACAAAAACAATATTTTTTCGTTTCGTTAGCATTCTTTTCAATGTAATGTGTCTGCCATAACAAAAACGAAAAACACGGCAAAATTTTTCATTTCGTTTCCGTTGTCGTTTTGTTTCTGAAAAAAAAATTCGTTTTCGTTTTCGTTGCGAAATGAAATGAAAAAATGAAAACGAAAACGAAAATTTCGATGAGTCGTGCCCATCTCTATCACTGATGCGATAGCATTTTTATCACGTCAATGACATTTTGGATTTGGAATGTCAGTTTCCTACATAGTAGAGCCAAGTAGAAATCTCAGAGCAGGGATGTTCATGGTGGACATTTTCATGTTTGTTTCATTTGATGTTTGTTCTTCAGGGGGAATGCCTTTTGTGTTTTCATTAAATATTAGAATGGCCAGCCTTTTCTAATTCTCCCCCTGCCCCTCATGTTTTCTATGGCACTCATCCAAAAGCCTTAAAACAACCCCTACAAATTACTCCACACACTTTTATAGGCTCAAAGCTTGCACGCCTCACTCCTAGAGGTTTTGGGTGTTGACAGCAGCTCTCACAGTACGATTGGATGAAAAGTCTCCCGGGTGATTTCCCTGCAAGTCAACAGACAAGAAATGAAAGAAAAGATAAACAAAAAAGGGACACATGAAAGGAACAAGAAACCTTTGTGCACCCCTCATATGTTTAAATGAATCATCCATGTTTAAGAGCTGCTTTGTGAAAAATCAAAAGAAGAACACAGAAATGAAAGAAACCTTTATTTGTGTGTCTCTGTGTGTTTCATACTTCCAGCATGCACAGGTACCATAGCTTGGGCAAGCCTGAATGAGTGATTAATGGAATGTATTTTTTAAAATGCCTTTCCCAAGCTCTGTAATTCATTAATTATGTCTTGTTGAGTTAATTCCAATTTATGGCAATCCTCTTAGGCCCTAGGAAGATTTTCTAAGGATAAAATACTCAGATACCGGTCCCATCTCCTGTGGTGCTCTCTCTGGGACCGTGACTCTGGCTCAAAGGCTGTATAGACAACAGGTGCTCTTGGTTGCCCTTCATGGAAGGCATATGCTAACACCTAATGTTTGGAGTCTCAGGCTCTCCAGCCTATAGAACTATATTGCCTCTAAGTTCTACCATGTGCTTGAGTATATATTAGCAAATGTATACTGTACACAGCTCTGCTCTGTGCTCAGCTCTTTTCAAGCTGAGAGGGCCATTCATTCTCCCTCTCCATCCCAATGCTTCACTTGCACTCGAAGGCAAATGAAATCAATCTGCAAACTCAGAGTGCACGGTGTTTTAGTGTTAAAAATTATGTGCATTCAAAATGGGAATGAGAGATAAAGGAAAGTGCTTAAAGAAAGCTTGCCCCAAGGCACCCTAAGCTTATATACTGACAAGCCAGGCACACATTCTTGCTTGCACATTCATTACTACATCTGTATATAGGGTCAGTGGCCTTGACAATCTCTTCATTGAACAGCACCCAGGGATAATCCTATATATAAACTGAGATTTATATGTCTGTCTTCATGCTCTTCTCTCAACGACGTACTTTCATTTATTATAACTCCTAGGAATTAGAAATAGCACAAATGCTCACATAGTTTCCTCAAGACTACTTCCTAGGTGTGAAAAGAAACCTGCTTTACTTATGGTTCTATGGCCAGCCTATAATGTAAAATTAAAAGCAGAACTTTTCACACCTCATTTTCCTTTTAGTCATAACCATCTACAACTGCACTAGCGGTGTCCTTAAGACCGCTATTAAAACCATGTCCAGCACATCAACAAGATTTAAAGAGGAATGAATAAGAATGTGAGCCCACAAAACTTTGTACCCAAGGAGAGGACCTCTGTAAGCATTCACCTCAGCCTTTCCCATAGCCCTGCAATGATTTAGGAGGGCATGATCAGATGATGAGAAAGGTTTGTGTCCGATCCCTCTGGCCAGGGTTGGTTCGCTAACATTGATTAAAGTGACCCTTCCATCCATTTAGAAATCATTCTGGCCAATGCTGGTCGGGACTGGTAGGCACTGAAGACTAGGTTCTCTGCTAAATTGCAAAATTGGCATGCCTCCCCCCCTTTGAGATTTGGCTCTGGATCAAGGACCTAGCAAAGAACTACTTGATGGACAACTACATTACAAGGGAAGGCTGGCCTTTTGCTTTGTTTTGCAAAAAAAGAAAAAAGAAAAAAGAGGTTATTACTAAAAAGGGAACAAGAGAAGGGAACAAAAGCACAGACTTTCCAAATTGAGAAGCAAATTTAGAAATAAATACTGGACAGAAATATAACACATCACAGATACTGTGTATAGAGATACCTAAAAAAACTGCCAGGGACAATTTTTAAAAGTCTATCCTTTCCCTTTTCTCTAAAGGAAACAGGTGGTTTCTTTTCGTTTCGTTTAAAAGCACACAACGTCTTTTTGGGTTGTTAAAATAGTCATTAAACAGATGAAAACAACAGAACAACAGATGAAATGGAAATAAAATAAGCTGAAAGTATAATTATAATCTTTTCCAGAAGAAAAATGGGGAAATGAGGGGAGAAAGAGAGAAAGGAAAAAAGAGTCTATACAAATCTTTCAAGTATTGATGGAAATAATTAACATGTTTGGAAATTTGACCATTTGTTCAGTTGGCCAGACAAAGTCTGAATTATTGGCAGTGTTAGACAATATATTATAGAGTGATTTTTCTTTCTTTCTGATTGACGATTCCATTGGTGCCCTGGCATTATTACCTATCTTTGACTCCTGAATCCCTGAGATATCTCACAGACAATCACATTAAAGTCTGAATAAATAGACTTTCCACACTCTTATTATTGATGAAAGATAGATGTCCCACCTATAATCCAGTAGACAGAAGACCACACAACATCGTGGACATGTGAACTTTTGGTTATTGTGAAGAACTACACATGGATAGCCTTTTTAATTTACAATTTTCACTAAGTCATTGAATATACTCTTTTCATGATTCATATTAAACACAGAGATCTGTTGTGAGACACAAACCTAACCCTGTGGTCAACCTGTCTTGTTAGGTAAGGCAGATGCTGATTGTTGTTGGACACTAGAAGGGGGAAAGTGATGGAAGGGGCCCCTAGAAAAGTGATGTCTATGATCGCATAATAAAGAACGAACGAACGTGATGAACTCCTTCCTTCCTTCCTTCCTTCCTTCCTTCCTTCCTTCCTTCCTTCCTTCCTTCCTTCCTTCCTTCCTTCCTTCCTTCCTTCCTTCCTTCCTTCCTTCCTCACTCCTCCTCTATGAAGTAATTATGTTAACTTACATAATGAGCTGTAAAAAGCTGAAGTGAATAGAAAAAGCAGTAAGTACACCAAAAATTAAATCACTAACATATGTTTAAGTTCATGGGAGGGATATTAAAGATATTGTAGACAAGGGAATACCAAAAGGTGTAGAACAAATTAATTGATTTATACCACAAGCAAGAAACTAAATGTGATATCTGATCCCAGTGGTTACTGGTAGGACCACTTGGGAATTGTAAATTTTTAGGGAAATGGTTCAGTCAGAAACTACTTAAAACCATATAGCAGCCAGTTAATAAGTAGTATGGGGCTTATTTTTAAAATTCACAATAACACTGATACAAATAAAAAGCTTTCAGGCATGTATAAATGCATATGCATATGGTTATATTCTGATATTTCAGGAGAGTGCTACTAAACAAAATATTCATGAACTTGTTTTGGAAGTAAATGAGATTGAGTCCTCCACTTTGTAAAATATTTACTACATAATAAAAATTCCTTTCATAAACTTTAAAAGTGCTAGATAAACACACACCAAATCTCCTTGAAAGATAGGTTCATAATTCACTTTTTCAGTGGAGGGAAGATGCATCTGTTAACATGGCTTTCTTTTGTTATTTACTTTGTAATATCATTATTGTGTGCCACAGTGAATACTATTGTTGAAGTAGATGAACTGAAGATATTTCCAAAATGAATGAATGAACAAACAAATGAATGAACGAACGAACAAATGAACAAATGAACAAATGAATGAACGAACAAATGAATAAACGAACGAACGAATGAGTGAATGAATGAATGAATGAATGAAATGAGAAGAAACCATGCAAGGAAGTTGAATGGTGCATTTGGAGTACACATTTACAAAGAGAAAAAAGTACAGCATTTACAATTCAAGCTTTAGAACAGATGTGTCTCTGAGCTTTTTCTAGAATTCGAAGAATAGCAAAAATTTAGCTGTTTCTTTTTCAAATGCAAGGAAAACCAACTTTACTAAACTCTCATGAATCACTGAAACTATTTCATTCAAGTTACAACCAAAAACACTTGACACTCAAATGGATGCACTGCAGACAAAAGTTTTTACAATGGCAAGAAGTAGATGCACCTCTGCAAAGGCCTGTTTTTGTTTTTCATTTTCCCATCCAGATCCCTCTGCTTTTCTAATAAAAAACTAGCAACAAAAATTCTTCTTTTGTTGGTGTTGTTAGTCCTAAGGAGCTTAGCAAATGGCAGTAGGATGATAATATTTCAGAAAGAACAAGGAAAAGATTGTGTGGTCCCCAAAGATTCCTATGTGTAACAGCAGTTAATATTGTAAGGTTTTGTTAAGAAACTTTCAGGCTCAGCACAACCCCTTCATTAATGGCAAACATAAATCAAGACTCCAAAAATTGGTTGTCCATGTTTATGAGGCTTGGTGTAAGACAAGTCATCTGAGGACGTGGTCTTAAGTGTCTGTAACAAGGCCTGGAATTTGTACACCCCTTTCCCAGGAAAAATAGGAGTTACACACACACACACACACACACACACACACACACACACACACACACACAAAATCTTTGAAATGCCAGTTTCTTATTGGCTGTGGGACTTGAGAGAAGAGCACAAAGACACATCAGCTTTCAGCACACTTTTGGGATTAAAATTTGGTTTACTGAACACGGGGAAAAAGCCAATTGTGTCAAATTAGAGTCAAAATGTAGCCTAGATGCCCTAAGCACATCCGATCTCACCCGATTTCGGAAGCTAAGCAGGGTCAGCCCTGGTTAGTACTTGGATGGGAGACCACCAGGGAATACCAGGTGCTGTAGGTGCCTGGAGTAGGAACTGGCAAGACACTCCAGTACTCCTGCTAAGAAAACTCCATGGACATGGGGTCATGAAGAGTTGGTCACGATTGTAATGACACAACACACAGAGTCAAAATAATGTTTTTATGTGCTGAGCATAAGGCGATACTTCTTGAAAGTGTAGTCACCTCTGGCTGATGTGAAGAACCCATGTGGATAGTCCACATTGCCTTGTAGGGGGAGCTGTATCCAGCCATTAATGGTTTCCTTCATTGTCCAGAAAGTACAAGGAAAAAGCAATGTTCCAGTTCCCCACACTGGATGTCATAATTGTCACACTAATTGCATGCTATGCAAATTGGCACAATTTATTAATGCAGTGTCACTTTTCCATTCTGTTGGTAGAAAACCTTTGTCCTCTGATATCATGAAAAATCTACTGCAAAGGGATATCTTTTAAAAGGACCTAGATACCTGAAGGACCGCCTCCTTCCTTCCGAACCTACCCAGCAATTTAGATCGAGCCAGGGGGCCCTCTTGAAAGAGCCATCCCTCAAGGAGGTGAGAGGGATGGCTTGTAGGAACAGGGCCTTCTCGGCAGCTGCCCCCAAGCTATGGAATGCCCTCCCAAGTGAGATCCGCCTGGCACCAACATTGATGACATTTCGGCGCCAGGTAAAAACCTTCCTGTTCCAGAAGTTTTTTAATTGATACAACATAGACTGTGGGTCTTCTGATGGCAACTTTAGTGTAATGATTAGAGATGGGCACGACCAGGAATTTTTTTTTCCGAGTTGTTGTTTTTCGGGACAGGTCCGTTTCGTCTCGTTTCCGTTTTTCTCGAAATTTTTCAAAAATTTGTCGTTTCGTGGTGTCGTTTTTTTGTCTGTCGTTAGTACTGGTTTAGGGGGGGTAGCGGGCTCCTGGAGGCACCTCTGTGGGGTGGGTGCCTCCTCTGGCCCGCTATGAAGGGAAAGCGGGCTCCTGGAGGCACCTCGTGGGTGCCTCCTCTCCTCACCCGCTACAAAATAGCATGCATAGCCAATTGGATATGCATACCAAGTTGAGTGGCAGAGAGGCACCTCTTTTGGGTGCCTCTCTGTAGACCACAGGCCCACTGCTGATCTGGCCGTTCTGTGGTTCACTAAGAAGGGAAGTGTACTTGCGTGTATAGTGCAATGCGAGTACACAGGTTTGGCTTAGGGTTAGGGTTAGCGCAGGGGCTAGGCTTAGGGTTACAGGTAAGGTTAGGGTGAGTATTGGGGTGCACCTCTGGGTGTCTCTCTGACCCACTTAGAAGGACAGTGTACTGGCGTATGGGTTAGGCTTAGGCTTAGGGTTAGGGTTCGGGCTATGGTTATGGGCTTTTTATGCCCGATTGGCACATCCCAGAAGTCTCTGTGGTCAACCTGGCCAAGTGGCCATGCGATTGGTGGAATGGCTCCAAAAATTTGCATGGTCACTCCCATGGCCAGCCCATCATTGTGCAGGTGTAAAAAAATAAAATAAAATAAAATAAAATAAAATCAATGGAGAGGAGGACAGAGGAGACATTTTGTTGCAAGAAAAACCCACTGCTACTGTAAAAAATCTGGTAGTTTTAAAATAGCAATTTTCGCATGTTTCTGTGGTGCTTTGGTGTGTTTTTGGACCACGACAATATGATTTCAAAAAAAAGATTGCGGTCGCCCGCCCCATTTTGGATCCCCCGCCCGCACCGCATGGCGTCGACGAGGATGCCCCACCAGAGCAGCCCAGGACAGGAGGGGGAAAGGCCGGGGACCCCCCCCCCGAAACCCCCCCTCTAGGTGCCCTCACTCAGGCAGGCATATTTCCGCCTGCTTTTTTGGTCGGGAATCGGGTTTTTAAAACTTTTTTTCTGTGCCGCTTGAATGGCGGCGGCGAGCCAGCGAGGCGGCGACGTTGGCGGGACGACAAGGATGCCCGCCGACCGCCACTACGCCAGAGCAGCCCAGGAAGGACAGGAGGAGAGGGGGGAGGCTGGGGACCCCCCCCCCCAGAAACCACCCCTCTAGTAGGTGCCCTCACTCAGGCAGGCATATTTCCGCCTGCTTATTTGGCCGGGAATCGGGTTTTTAAAACTTTTTGTGCTGCTTGAATGGCGGTGGCGAGGCGGCGAGGCGGCGACGTTGGCGGGACGACGAGGATGCCCGCCGGCCGCCACTCTGCCAGAGCAGCCCAGGAAGGACAGGAGGAGAGGGGGGGAGGCCGGGGACCCCCCCCCCAGAAACCACCCCTCTGGTAGGTGCCCTCACTCAGGCAGGCATACCTGCTTTTTTGGCCGAGAATCGTTTTTTTTTTTACTTTTAAAAACTTTTTTCTGTGCTGTTGGCATCGCGTGATCGCGCAATGCCAGGAACGACAACACGACAAATCAGACCCAATTTTTCTTTTTTCGGTTCGAGTTCGAGTTCTGGCAGAGTAATTGTCGTTCTTCGTTTCGTTGCGTAACGGAAACGAGGAACGGAAACGGAAACGAGAATTTCGTCGAGTCGTGCTCATGTCTAGTAATGATTTTAGTGTAAGGTTTTTATTATTGTTTTAATTATTTATTGATATTTAATGTTTTAACTGTCTTAATTTTTTATTGTAAGCTGCCCAGAGACTTTTGGGTAGTGGGCGGCATAAATAAATAAATAAATAAATAAATAAATAAATAAATAAATAAATAAAATTGCCCAAGCAATGCTTGGTGATCAAAATATTTTCCTCATAGGAATCCCTCAAGGAAGTCCTCTATAAAAATGTGTTCTGTTCCATTCTCAGTGTTCTAATGCATACTTAGAACTATATATCTCTGACACCTATAAATGTGAATAACATTAGCATGAAATGCTTTCAGAAGCTGAATCTATAATCCATATGATAAAACTAAGAAGAATCACTTTTCTTAAGTGCTTAGCTTTTAAAACACTCCACTCTGTGAACTTTATAGAATACCCAACTCATCAGTTCTACTAAAAGTTTTACAGTCAACTTGTTTGTTTGTTAATTGTTTCAATATCACCTTAAAGCACTCTCTGGGCAGTTGACCAAATAATTATGCAAACAACACTTTGACACACACACACCAGAGAGGTTGGGTACTCATTTTATCAACACTGGAAAGATGGAAAACTAAGTCAACACTGAGCCTAGCTACCTGACTCCATTGGGACTGAGCTCAGGTTATGAGCAGAGGCTTGACTGCATTACTTCAGTTTAACCATACTGCTGAGCGGCAGTTAGGCATGTTCTCTGCTTGCATAATCAGAGAGTCACCCCCACGCCTGACTGGGGTCACTCTTCCAAAATGTTGTGGAGGTATTCCTCATGAACGTTGATTCTCCTTTTTGTGGGGTTTAGATGGCATATGGTCATTAGCAACAATTTTTTTGTGTGTCCCCCCCGCTAACTCTTCTGTCTGCATAAAATCCGGTCTGCTGGGACACTGCTACCAAGGTTCCCTCAGTCTAAGGTATGCAGTGCACCACAGGGTGGTTTGGCAGCACCCCTGGGAACCGTGGGGCACCTTGAGGGGACGGCAAGGGTGTTCTTCTGACATAGCAATGTACCCACACAACTATTTTCCAAGGGAAGGAGGGGCAGAGAAAAGCAAAAAGGGAAAAAGAACAAGGAAGCGTATATGTCCAGCTTGAGGAATATAGATGAATGTGCTGCTTCTTTTACCCTAAAAAAGGTGAAATGGTTTAAAAGGCGATGGACCACTATCTCAGCATATATAATTAGAGATGGGCACGACTTAGCGGTATTCCCGTTTCCGTTTCCGTTACTCGGTTCCGTTACTCTACGGAAACGGTAACGGGAATTACTCCGCCAGACTTCGAGCTCGAACCGACGAACGAACAATTTTGGTCTGATTTGTCGTGCTCGTTCCTTGCATCGCGCGATGCCACGCGGCACAGAAAAAAAGTTTTTAAAAGTTAAAAAAACCCGGTTCCCGGCCAAAAAGCAGGCGGAAAAATGCCTGCCGTGCCTCAGGGCACCTACCAGAGGGATTGTTTCTGGAGGTCCCCGGCCTCCCCCCCATCCCCCGTCCTAGTGGGCTGCTCTGTGGGACTCGCCGCAGGCTCGCAGCCAGCCAGCAAAAAGCCCAGTCTCGCCGGCCGCCGGCCGCCGCAATTAAAGCGCAAGCAAGCGGCACGGACGGCACAGGAAAAAACTTTTAAACTCTCCCCCCACACATTCCCGGGCCAAAAAAGCAGGCGGAAAAATGCCTGCTTGACTAAGGGCGCAGGGCACATACCGGAGGGGTGGTTTCTGGAGGGGGGGTCCCGCCTCCCCCCCATCCTGGGCAGCCGGACTCGCGAGTCGCCATCGCCATGCCATGCGGTGCGGGCGGGGGATCCAAAATGGGCCAGCGAACGCAATATTGTTTTTGAAATCGTGGTCCAAAAACACACAAGCACAACAGAAACACGCGAAAATTTATAAACTGCCAGATTTTTCACAGTAGCAGTGGGTTTTTTCTTGCAACAAAATGTCTCTCCTCTCCTCCTCTGTCCTCCATTGATTTTATTTTTTTTTATTTTATTTACACCTGAGCATTGTGCAATGATGGGCTGGCCGAGTGGCCAGCCATGTGGGAGTGGACGACCATGCAAATTTTTGGAGCCATCCCACCAGTTGCATGGCCACTTGGCCATGGAGACTTCTGGGATGTGCCAAAAAGCCCCCTAAAACCTGCCCTAGCCCTAACCCTAACCCTTGACTCCGTACCCATACGTCACAGACTGTCTTCTTAGTGGGTCAGAGAGGCACCCAGAGGTGCAACCCACTAGCCCACCGTAACCTTACCCGTCACTAGCCTAACCCTAGCCCTTGCACTAAGCCACCTTAAAGCCAGATCTACTTGCTTGCATTGCACTACACGCAGCAAGTACAGTTCCCTTCTGTGTGAGACATGGTGGTGCGAGAGCCTTGTGCAGGGAAGGCATGATTCTATCACTCTCACACTGGTCTCACTGTCTGCACATTATGTTATGCAATATCCATATGGCTATTGCATAGCATTTTGCAGCAGCAGCAGGTGAGGAAGGGAGACCCCCATGTAGAGGGGTCTCTTGGAGCCTGCTTCCCCTTCCTAGTGGGTGAGGATAGGAGGCACCCACGGGTGCCTCCAGGAGCCCACTTTCCCTTTATAGCGGGCCAGAGGAGGCACCCACCCCACAGAGGTGCCTCCAGGAGCCCGCTCCCCCCCCAAAAAAAACCAGTACTAACGACAACGAAAAAACGAACTAACTAATTTTTGCGAATTTTCGCGAAAACCGGAAACGACCCGAAACGGGACTGGCCCGACTAACGACAACTCGAAAAAAATTTTTTTCAAGTCGTGCCCATCTCTATATATGATGGATGGCCATAATGTGTGGTAACAGAGGAAGATGAAGATGTGAGGGAGGGGGAAAGGGAGGGTATTTTTATAATGAGCTTGCAGCCACTCTTTGTGATTATGCCCAAGGTCTTTAGAGCTTGCCAAAGTTACTTTCTGGATTGCAATTTCACAGCTGTCCCTCTGGTGGCCATGCTGGAGGGGGGAATTCTGGGAGCTGTATTCCAAAAACAGTGATTCTCTGGAACTTTGTGGTAGCCCCGCACCTCCCTTGGGCAGCGGTCTCACCAGGGTTTTCTGCGCATTTTTGCTGCGGCGAACTGCGCAGTAAAAGATCGTGTCCTAACTGCGAAGGGAAGTAATTTGGTGCCCCAACCAAGTATGCCCCCGAAAGTGCACTTTCAGCGAAGGTTTTTAAAACACCGCTAGGGGTTGGTTTAGAAAAAAATTCCCTTAAAGATGCACAATTCTTTCCTACTCTAGCAAGGTGTGACCCCAGAAAATACGCAGTAATTAGCTTCGTACCCCTTTTCCTGCCACTTCCTGCAATGGAGACTTAGAAAATCGACCCAGAAAAAGGGAAAAGATGCACAGTAAGCAAGTAGAGATGGGCACAGAGCAGTAAAATACGACCCTGTCGACAGGACACTAACTGCACATCAAACACTACATGACCGCCTGAAAAAAAACCCCTACACATCAAATTAAGATGTGCAGAAAACTTTAGTGAGACCACGGCCTTGGTCAGAGGCAGGCACTAGGACAGCTTGGGCTGACACTCTGGGAGAAACCTGCCGGTTTCTGTATGTTTGGCACCTCTCTAGCCTACGGAGCAGCCAAGAAGGAGTCAGCTCAGGTTGCCCAAAATAATGCCTCACTACATATAAACACTCATAATTTATAACTGTGTGTGCTTTACGAAGGTGCCATAATCTGGCCCATAACGGGAGATATTTTGGAAATCTCTTGTAATGTAATTAATGTATGGTTTACGTGCCCTTCCTGTTTTCTTTTTATCTCTCTAACTTACTTCAGTAAAGCATTTTTTCAAATGAACTCCTTCTCATCACCACCTTTCCCAGGAAGGCAGAATGCTGGGCATTATATTCGTGAATGTAACGTTTGTACTAAAGCTGTCATGATTTTCAAAATTAAAATAGTGATTTAGTGTTCTGGCTTATTCCCAAAATTCTTTGTCACAAGTTGGAGCCCTTCTTTAAACAGTAAATCAAGGATTGTTAAGCGCTTAGTTGTGCACGAGAGAGGGCATGTATGCACGCATGTGGATGTACAATGGAGGGGCATTGCCCTCAGTGAGTCTTCCCTGTGAGTCATAAAGGTGCTTAATTGCCAAATGAAATACTAATTAGTGGGGGTAAATTATTTTGATAGTTCATTTTCAACTTTGGTGGCAGAATGAAAAGCTTTTCTGTTAATCTCCTTTGGATTTGCACTGAATTCAATAGGGTTTTTATGTGGTTAACAACCACAACAAAAAGAAAAAGAAAAAGAAAAAGAAAAAAAGGAAGCCAGTCCCTTCGCAGATATGTTTATAAGACACCTATACACACTTTATTAATGTGATATTTAGGGACTCACAAAAAGTCTCTCCCCTGGAGCCACCCCAACTCATGTACAAATCTCTTGGCCTTGTTTTAAAAAAATTCCCCCTTTGGGGCCAACGGCACAGCTAAAAAGGGGAGGGGGAGGGGGAAGAGAAGCATTCCCTTTGGTGAAAAGTGCAGCGCTTTTAAGAAATCAAAATTATATACCCCTTTTGTGAAATCATTTATTAAGTGTTACTCGGAGTCTACAAATGAGTTAATGACCAGAAACAGAGACTCAAACATGTGCTTATTTACAGTGACATTTTTATAGGACGGCAGTCAGTTAGAGAATGTTTATTGCTATTTACCCCACCCCACCCCAAAAAGGGGGGGGACTAATGTTGCATAAACAAAAGATCTTTTCCAGATCTTTTCCAAAGAAGGACACCTGTGGCAATTTCACACTGATTATCAATAATCAAGGGTTTAATGAAAATGTAATTATTCCAAGTTCAGTTATACTTTAGCAAAAATTGGAAATCTCTCTCTCTCTCTCTCTCTCTCTCTCTCTCTCTCTCTCTCTCTCTCTCTCTCTCTCTCTCTCTCTCTCTCTCTCTCTCTCTCTCTCTCTCTCTCTCATGGACTACTAATACCAGAATACCTTGGGCACTGTGATCAAGAGATATTATGGGAGTTTCAATCCAAAAAGCTTGCTCTTTAGTCTAGTAGTCTAACCACCTTTAGACAGGATCATTTTAATCAGATTCAGCAGGAGTGACAATGGATCAAAGGGTTAATGCACCTGTAGTGTGAATCCAATTTCTTCACCAAAACCATCGTAGAGGTTATGATATGACTCAAAAACAAGTCCCACTGAGTTCAATTGAAGATGAGAGGACATAAGACTCCTGGCTGAATCGATGTTGCCCTGCTCTAGAGGGATATGTGTGAAGTACTAGATCCCCTCTGTCCACCTGACAATTCAATCCACATTGTCTGTACTGGGAATTCACAATAACCATCTGCTCCCTATCAGTTTATCAGAATCTGCACATCGGAAATGAATGAACTGAACTCTGCAGTAAGAGCCACCAGTGCACATGCAATATCCTTTAGCACATAGAATGTTTGATGTAAGAGTGCATGCTCAGATACACCATGTCCATGAAACATACACTTACGGAGAAATGCATTGGTGAGTATGCCTGATGCTTCCTCAGGTCAGGAAAGGTAAAAGGTAAAGGTTTCCCCCGCGCATGTGTGCTAGTCATATCCGATTCTCAGGGAAGTGCTTATCTCTGTATCCAAGCCAAAGAGCCAGGGTTGTGCAAGTCCATGGACATGTGGCCACCATGGCTGCAAGGAAACACTGTCAGGAAAGAAGTCTTTAAAATATATTTATTGGGAAATAACCTTAAAACCAGTCCTCAATAGCTCTGAACAATTGGAATGAGATGCTTTCTCTATTGCACTTATTGGTAGTCCATTACTGCTGCCCAGGACACAACACTTGCTTCTCTCTAATTATTTGTGTATACTGGCCATTTTTTTTTTTTGGCTTGCAAATGTCCATCCATTTTTCTTCTCAACCAGCCTTACAGTAGATTACAAAATGGTACAGAAGTCTACTATAGATTATTGAGATTACTGAAAATTATTATTTGTTGTTTTATGTTTACTTATATGATCTGCATTTATTTCTTGTTTGTTTTTTGTTTATTTCCCCTGTTTTTAACCACCCAGAGTGGCCTTTCTGCCAGATGGGCAGTCTATAAATCCAATGAATAAAATGAAAATAAAATAATATAGAGATCACCAACTATTTTGAGTAAGGACGGTTGTTGGCTATCAACAACGGACGGACTTGGATGGGGGTGCACCGAAGTCTCAAGAAAATCCCATGTGCTTTTTTTTTTTGCTGCTTTTCAACAGGCAGTGCCATCTAGTGGTGCTGTGTCTCATTTGGGCTGAGGGTGAAACACAGATCTACTAGACTCTGTGTGTGTGTGTGTGTGTGTGTGTGTGTGTGTGTGTGTGTGTGTGTGTGTGAGAGAGAGAGAGAGAGAGAGAGAGAGAGAGAGAGAGAGAGAATTTTTAATTTGTTACATTTCCCCTGTCCCATGACCTGTCCCATGCTCTGTCTAAAAACAGTTCTGCATTAAAAAGATGTTCAGCAAAAATGGAATGCTATTTTACATGGACGGAGACTAATGTGAAAGTCATTGTAAGTAATATTCCCATCTCTCTGACTTTGTGACCTAAAACATCATCATTCACATACCAAAAGGAGGAATGCATAGTCTTGGGGACGTTGGGAGACGTGCAATACAATTTTAGAGGGGGGGGGGGACAGCCCAGGAACTGCAGCATCTTATTGTGGGTCCAACTTGTTATATAGACTAGAGGTCTATATATAGTTTGAACATGAGCAGAAAAGCAACTGCACTTTGATGGGGAGAAACATTTTTTTCTGTTTGATTTACCATATCAAAAAAGCCACTTGATGACAAGTCTTTCAAAGTTCTTGTAGATGCACAGGAACTGTTTTTCAGCGAGCAGCTCACAATGCAGAAGTATCATTTAAAGTGAAGATAGGGAATTAAAAGAGTTTTCCCTGTAAAACGGATGTCACAATACAGTAACCCTTGTGACTGGACTTACCTGTGTGTTTGGGCATTCAGTCTGCTCCTGTACACAGAGGTACACTATCTGGGAGTGAGAGAAATGAAACTTCTCTCTGAGTAGGACTGCACTGTGCAAGGACCAAAAGGTATGTGATAGCAGCCAGGGTACACAAGTCTCATGAACTGTATAATCTTTCAGGCATAAGCATTTTTATCACATGAGCTATCCTGCTGTTTCTATGCAGGTTCGGCACACCAGTCACACATTTCCACAACCTACTGCTTGCCAAGATGTCACCACTCCCATGGCCATCCCCTAGCATGAGGGCCTTGTCAAGGAGCTGACCTTAGGCATCACAGTCCAAACTGGCAGTAAATTCTTAGTCATTTCTCCTGTTTGTTGATACATTTTCACTTCCAGGAAGGAGAGGCAGCTCCTTGTGAGATATTATCCCTCAGGTACTTGCATCATGAGTCTGGCCTTGGGTGAAAAGGGCAGCTGAGTGTTCTATCCCAAGCACCCAAATGATTGAATGGTTCTAACTTCTCCATGTAACTTGGAAGCAGTTACCTTCACATAATTGGATGTGAGACCATATACATGTACAGGGCTTATTCCCTGATGATATTGGCTCATGATCAGGACATCATCAGAGGGCAGCACTCCCAATTTTGGGATTGAGACACTCCTTCATGAGTATCATGAAGTACTGAGTATCATGAGTCCATGAGTATCTGTAAGTAGGATACTTGTGGCTATCTCCATGCACCCACTTCAATCCCAGACTTCCAAAGAAAAGGGACTTCCACACATATTCAGAAGACATGGGTGAAAATAAAAATTGACAGAAGCCAGGGGACTTTTCCTTTCATATTCCTTTGAGGTAAGAAAACAGATTTGCCAAAACAGGTCCCAAAGAAGAATGTGCTATTCCTCGTTTGTTCTTGACTGATGGTTGCCGTTTTCTTTAAGTCAATGGATTTGGGGCACAATCCTCTACAGCAGCATTTCCAAACCTTGTGTTCCCAGATGTTCTTGAACTAACATCCCCCAGAAGTCTTCACCACTAGTTATGCTGGCCCAGGATTTCTGGGAGTTGTAGTCCAACAAAATCTGCAGACCAAAGGTTGGGAAGCACTGCTTTGCTGGAATAAAAACAATTAAAAATACTGTAGGATAATTTTGGGGAAGGTTTGTACAGAAGTCATGGATGTGCTTTGCGACAGAAGAATGCCAATCTCAAAACTATGATTTGCAAGACTGTCATCCACCCTGTTACAATGTGTGGCACAGTTTCCTGGTCAGCAACAATGGGCATAGAGAACTGTTCCCATGCTATGGAAATGTCTATCCTCCATTAGATATTGGGCATCTCCCTACTTAACCGCATCACAAATGATACTAGCTGACAACAACTATGTGTGATATCAGTTACAGAGAAAATAAGGAAGAGCCAGGTTAACTGGTATGGACATGTCATCAGAGTGGCACCTTCCACCATTGCCAAAACTTCTTACCTGAAAACCAATGACTGGCAAGCCATGTGGATGACCAAAATGGAGATGGCACGACAACTGTCAGTAAGGATGTGTAAATTGTCAGCCTATACCCTGAAGATGCAAAGTGGTGTATCAGGAAGACTTGAAGAAGAAGAAGAAGAAGAAGAAGAAGAAGAAGAAGAAGAAGAAGAAGAAGAAGAAGAAGAAGAAGAAGAAGAATTGTACAGATCAGAACAGTATCATACTGTGTATAAACTGCAGAGTTATTCCTTGGGTATTGGGCTGGCCTTATCGGAAGAACATTTGTCCTGTTGATGGCATGTGGCAAAACATCTTTGCTAGATAAGATTTTAGCCACCACATATTGAGTCAAAGGAGAACTTGGTTCTGTAGTGTTTCTATTACCATAGTTGCCTAGCAAAATAATAGTTAAAAAAAGAAGCTACAACACTTCACCTCCGAGGGATGTTATGAATAGAAATACAATAAAGATTGTAAAATACTTTGATCAAGTTATCCAAAGAAGTCAGTTGGATAGTGTTTGAATAAAGACATGGAATGAGTTTTTGATTGCTTTTCATTTCTTCCAGATGTGTGGGTTTTATGTTGGCCAACTGGGATACTAGCTTTTTTTAAAAAAAATCAGAACTTCCCTCCACCATATAGAAACTCCATATTTACTTGAGTTAACTGATGTCCCCCACCCCCACTCCACCCCAAGAGGACTCACATCTACTTTAACACATTGAATGGCTTTTCAAATATAGATTATTTGTATAGTATAAAGAATTTAAGAACGTGTACTGGCCACAAAAGTTGGTTTGGGCCCCAGTTGAGTTATTTCAGAGACTAGTTTGGCTTAGACTAATTCAGAGGTCTGATCCTGGATCCAACCCAACCTGGATCCAAAGCTTCGGGAGTCTCTGCAGACTATTATTGAGAAATCAACAATTGGATATAACATCTTGAGTTTCTAACACAACTGTATTATAGAGATGGGCACGACTTGGAAAAATTTTTTTTCGAGTTGTCATTAGTCGGGCCGGTTCCGTTTCGGCTCGTTACCGTTTTTTGCGAAAATTTGCAAAAATTCGTTGGTTTGTTTTTTCGTTTTTTCATTGTCGTTAGTACTGGTTTGGGGAGGGGGTATCGGGCTCCTGGAGGGAGCTGCAGGAGTCAGCCAGAGCCACAAGTGACGGACTGGCAGACTCTTTGCACCCGCTGTGTCTCACGTACTTGCATGTAGTGCAATGCAAGTAGATCTGGCTTAGGGTTAAGACGGGTTAGCGCAAGGGCTAGGGTTAGGCTAGTTACGAGTGAGGTTAGGGTGAGTATTGGGGTGCACCTCTGGGTGCCTCTCTGACCCACTTAGAAGGACAGTGTACTGGCGTATGGGTTAGGCTTAGGGTTCGGGTTTGGGCTACGATTAGTGGGCTGTTTATGCCCGATTGGCACATCCCAGAAGTCTCTGTGGTCAACCTGGCCAAGTGGCCATGCGATTGGTGGAAAATTTGCATGGTCTACTCCCATGGGCAAATGTGCAGGTGTAAAAAAATAAAATAAAATAAAATAAAATAAAATAAAATCAACGGAGACTTTTTTTGCAAGAAAAACCCACTGCTGCTACTGTAAATATTCAAGCATTTAAAATAGCTAATTTTCGCATGTTTCTGTGGTGCTTTGGTGGGGTTTTGGGCAACGATTTCAAAAAAAGTATTGCGGTCGGCATTTTGGATCCCCCCCCACCGCATGGCAAATGGATGCACCCTCCCAGCCTGGTACAGTCAGCAAAACCTGGCCATGCGATTGGTGGAATGGCTCCAAAACTTTGCATGGTCCACTCCCATGGGCGAGCCCATCATTGCGAATGCACAGGTGTAAAAAAATAAAATAAAATAAAATAAAATCAACGGAGACCTTTTTTTGCAAGAAAAACCCACTGCTGCTACTGTAAAAATTCAAGCATTTAAAATAGCTAATTTTCGCATGTTTCTGTGGTGCTTTGGTGGGGTTTTGGGCAACGATTTCAAAAATAATATTGCGGTCGCCATTTTGGATCCCCCGCACTGCATGGCAAATGGATGCGCCCTCCCAGCCTGGTACCAGCAGCGCAGCAGTAGCAATAGCCAAGGAGAGGGGGGCGGGGAACCCCCCCCCCCCAAATAAAACACCCTTCTGGCCTGGTAGGTGCCCTCAGACAGTTTTCGCCTACTTTTAGGGCCGGGAATCGGGTTTTTTTTTAACTTTTAAAAACTTTTTTCTGTGCTGCTTGGCATTGCGCGATCGCCGCGATGCAAGTAACGAGCACGACAAATCAGACCAAATTGTTCGTTCGTCGGTTCGAGCTCGAATTCTGGTGGAGTAATTCCCGTTTCCGTTTCCGTAGAGTAACGGATACGAGTAACGGAAACGGAAACGGGAATACCGCTAAGTCGTGCCCATCTCTATAATTGACAGCTCAGTTGCCAGATCACCTAAAGATCCCTTTTGCATCCTGCATGTCACTGGGCTGGGCATGGAAAGACGTGATTTTCAAGATCCCATTCCCATTTCCTAAGCAGAACACGCTGCTCATGCCAGCTGCTAGGAACATCCTTGTAATGTCCACCTCAGCAACCTGATTGAATGACCAAATAATGCATTGGCTTGTGGATGGAGGTTTGTGGCACAAAGTAGAGACAGTAAGTTCTATTTCTGGTCTAAAAGGAGAGTATGAAAATATCCTGGCCCTGCTGTGCTACTGTTGTCAGTCTTTAATCTCCTCCCCTGTGTGGTTCACAGATATTGAGCACTCGGTCTGTTTCTTCATATTCTTAATTAATTAGTTTGGATCAGGTCCAGCTTAGGTGTTGATAAGTCATGTGTAGTCAGCCCCCATTCTCATCTTGGGAAATTAGACCTCGTGGGCTCCCATGCAGCTTGGAACCACTAGTCCTACTTCATTCCCAGGTGCAGCAAGAATACAACTCATGGGCTACTATGTGGACTTCCATATATCTGTCACTTCATGGTTTGTCCCCAGTTAGCTGGAGGGGTGGGTGCTTTGTTATTCTTCAGACTAAGTATCTGAGGCTTTGGATCAGGGTCCTATGCTGCATGAAGGTACTCCCCCTGTAGCTAATAAAGTTTTGCCCAGTTCATCACTTCAATAATATGTGTGAATTTGTGTTTTCACTTGCCTGCTGACTCTGTAACACTCTTAGGTCCCCAGATGCTCTAGGACTACAATTTCCAGAAAACCTGGCCAGCACAGCTGGTGGTGAAAGCTTGTGGCTGTTCTAGTCCAAGAACATCTGGGGATGCAGGGTTGGAAACCATAGGTTTATATCAAAGCAGAAAAAAAAAATCTGCTGGGTTTCAGATGGATCATTGTACAAGTAGCATTTTATGTTTGTTTTCTTTGTTTGAAATGCCAATCGCTTGTTTTATTTCTAGACAGTTCGGGATAAAATTTGTAAGTATTGAATACTCTTTTGAGGAAGAAAAGGTTAACATAATCAAGACAGATACATTTGGGGGCTAGACTGGCTTTCCTAATTTTAGAGTTCCCTAAATTCACTTACCCCTCTATATGTGGTGAGAGGGGCACAATTTGTAAGGTAGCTACCATAGTGCACCTCACAGTAGTGCTCCTAGGAAGCAAACTTGCTGAATTTCAGAACCATAGTGGCAGAGACATTTGCCAAGTGTTTTTAAATTTGATTTTAGGTTGGTGAGAACTACTAACTGATTCCCTACCTCATGGTTTCAGTGCCAATTTGTATGCACAGAGGTACATCTAAGTAAGCCATCTGGAAATTTCTGGAAAACAGATGCAGGAGCTATTGAGTTATGAATGAAAAACAGTTCATTTTGTGCACCATTGATGGCTTCAGAGTTATAGAAATCTGAAGTGATTCATCCTTGATAGAATGGAAGAATGACCTTTTACTGAGAAAATCAATACATAAATCAAACTGTGCATTGCAGAACATGTGGAGTCGGACTCTGTATTGACTCCAGAGGGCAGTTGCTGAAATTTGGGGTGGTTTGAAAGTGCTTTGTTTCTTCACACCCATGGATGCGTTGCGCTATCGGTTGAGCAAGCATGGCCCAACACATGAACTGGACTACAACAGACATACATACCTCACACTCAGATGTCCCCATTCCTTTAACTATATCATAGATATTCACACATATAGCACAAACATCTGAAAAGAGGCTCATGAGCTCAATACCCTTCTAAAGCTCCCATAATTCAACACCAAGGCAAGTTTGCTTCCTTACCTAGATTCTGAATGTGCTTTCCAAATTATTTAGGGGAATAAGGGTGTGGGACGTTGGTGGTTGGGGCTTGCGTACATCCCCTCACCCTGTTCCATTTTGGGTCATTATCTAATGACTGTCTATGGGCCTTTATACACGACCCCTAAGCTCCGCAGGAAATGGCTGCAAGGTCCGGACCTTACAAGTGTTTTCCCACCAGCTCCGGACTTTGCAGACAATTAAGTGCGACCCCGCCCACCTAAGTGCGACCCAGCTGCACTTTCTTGTACCTGCTTGAGGTGGGTGAAAATCCCCAGGTCCGGATTTAATCTGGTCAGTGCGGGGCTCTCCTGGCTTCTGCTTGTGTTTTTTTTGCCTCCTGCCCCTTTAAGAGAAGAGGTGGGAGGAAAAAAGCAAGCAGAAGAGAAACGGAAGAGAAACGGAGCTCCGGGAAGCTCCTCCAGGTGAGCTGCATTCCCCCCCCTCTTTCTCTGGTGGGGAGGAAGGAAGAGCAACGAACCCCTAAGATCTTTGGTCCGAATTTAAGGGACCAGCGGATCTTAGGGGTCGTGTGAAAAGACCCTATGTACGCCTGGAGAACACACACACCCCATTCCCCCCACCCTCACAATCCTCTGCAAATGAAGAGTCTTCTCCTTGGTCCCATTGTGACCAAGTTTCTTTAATCTTACCAAGATTTAGGTGTAGATGAACCAATCTCTTATATATGGTACATTATAACAAGAGAAGGGAGAAATAGAGCTTGGAGTACAATTATCAGACTATCCCAGCAAGCATATCAACCCCATGCTGGGAGGGGATTGCCATTCTCCAAACATGGATTGTTTCTATGCTGTAGGTAGAAGTGGAGTGACGGGTGTTTGTGCATTTCCACAGAGAATGGGTCAAAGTGTTTTCTTGCAGCTCAGGCCATGACTCTGTTCAAGCCAGCTTCACTCTAAGGGCAATGTTTTTGCATTTCTAAGTCAGAGAGATGGGGATCAAGTGGTGTGGACCATTCCTGAGGTTTCTCCCTATGGAGCACCAATGAGCTCTCCTGCCTATGGGAGTCCCGACCGCCCAGCTGCCCCCCATTTATAAAGAATGCTATGGGCCTCTGGTTTTGGGAGAGATGATGAAAAGGAGTGAGCATGTGCTGCCATTGCATACACTAGTGAATTTCAGCCCTCTGAGCAGGAGCAGCTGCGCATTGCTATCAGACATTTGGAGTTCTTCAGAGCTAAAAAAGCAGCTGCAGTGGAAACATCCCAAGAAAAAAAAGCTCATCAACTTGCCTGCTTAACTTCAGGCACTTAAAACATCGCTCAGGTCAACCTCAAGAAAATGAATGACATCAGTCAAAACAATAGGATATGTATATCTCTCGACAGTGATTATCTCTATGTAGCACGAAAACTTAAAATAATTCATGCTTTGAAAAAATGTGATGATTGATTGGCTTCCATTAAGCTGGGATTTTCAAAACATTCCATGAACTCTAAGATAAAATGGCACTAAAACGTTAATGCAATAGCCAAATGAATCATATCTGGCTAGGATGTATAGAAGTACTTTAAAACATTATAGGAACGACCATTTGTGTATAATAACAAAAGCAAGAAATGTAATCAGTCAAAGATTTTTAAAAGTGCCTTTTCATTACCCAGTACATCATACAATCTTGCTTTGTGTCTAGCTTTGCTGTGAAGTTGTGAAAATTCACAATTCTAACCAGCATTCCTACAAAGTGTTCTGCTTCTGCCTACAAGTGTTGCTTCCCCATGACTTTTTTCCCCCTTCTCTCCCACTTTTTCTTCTCATCTCTCCCTCTATCTTTCAATGGTGATAGAGGTGGCACCACCAGTTTTTGCATCCAAAGGATAACTAAGGTAATTACAGCCTCCCTGCGTACCTAGTTTATACTGTCTCTGCCAGCATCATTTTTTAGTGTTTTCTGGGGCGTTGGGGAAAATGCTTTAAATCGCGCAAAAAGCGGGTAAAAATGAAAAATGAAACAACAAAACAACAAAACAATTTTTTTTCAAAAAATTCACGAAAAACAAAAACAAACCGAAATGGGACCCACAATGAAAAATGAAAAACTGAAACGTCATTTTTTTGATTCGTGCCCATCTCTATTTATGTCTCTTTTGTGTTCAATGTTGAGAAAACAAGCAGCTACAATTAAATTTCTTCTTCTTTTCTGCCCAAAGTGAAGAGTGTCCTTCATTCTATATTGGGATATCCTTTTTAATATCATGTTTGCATTTTGGAGAATAGGATATAGGGACAAAAGAAATTCAGGAATTGGCATGCTGCCATATTTGGTTTCATATGTTCTTCTGGAGTACCATTCAAATAATTTTCATACTTCTTGTTTTGCAATGAAATGTTACTAAACAGGTCAGATCTCTTGAAAAGCACAGGACTAGCTTTGCTTTGTCTGGACTGCCCTCAGCCATCTTAATCCACCTATTCTGAAATAAGATGCACCTGTCCATGTATCTTTTCCTTTAAATACTCACATCAAAGGTTGCATTATAAAGAATCTTTGGCCACAGTCTCAAGCTAGCCCATTTCAACTTATTTCAATGCAATGTATCCTGGATTTTGACTCTATCAAACTAAGTTAGTTGACTCCACCAGCTAAGTCAAAAGCTGAAATGAAAAGTGGCTTCTTGTGACATATTTAATGCTTTTTTCTTTCTTTCCTCTGCTTCTCTCACAATCTAAATGCCAATATAGGTGCTTTGAGGGCAAGGATGTATTTAGGCTAAATGTTGATTGTGAAACCAAGGAGGACTATCGTTCACAAGAAAAGGTGTGAGGGGATATCCATTAATCCCATGCCTTTGGATGTCACTAGGATACAAGTGAGCAGGACCTGACAGTGGCCAAAAAAGGGACAAAAGAAAAAAAATGTGGTGTAAGTATCGTACTTGATCATAACAATGCAGCTCTATGGTGAGTTCCTTGGTTTTTCTGCTGTCCAAATTGCCTCCCTCTACACCCTAAGTAAACTTCTGAGCCAGTGAAATTGTACATCCTTGCTGTCACCTTTTGCCTAATTTATACTAAGAGGAATGCAGCATTTTACTTGTAAAATTATTGTTTCCCTTTTTGGAAGGAAATAATTCATGTTATCTGGCACTTAGGAGGTTGCAGATTACAAATTAAGTGGGGAAGTGCTCCCCCCCCTTCGATTTAAATTCTATGCAGTATGTGCAGAAGGATTAAAATGATGACAACTATTTACTTTCCCAGAATTCTAGCCGAGCCTGGAGTGATATGATATGGAAGATTTCATTGGGATTGTTTGACCATTAATAAAACACACTGGATGCCCAGACCATGCATTTTCTCTACTGAAGTCCAAGTGCTTATCTGTCTTTGTACTGAGGTGAGTATCTTCATTTGAGACAAACTACCATCCTCAATCCACCTCAGGGTGCCAGAAATGGCAATGGCTAGGATTCCAATTTCAAAATTGTTGTTGTTTTTTTAGAAAAACAAACAAACCCAACCCTTCTTTTAAAAAAAAGTAGGAAGGAGAGGCCTGCATACTTTGAAATAAGGAAGAATCGCTGACCTTTAGTCCACACTCTATGTTTTACCTCTAATAATAATTGGGAGGGGACACAAATGGTTTGTGAGTGCTACAAAGCTCCTGTCTGGTATATATGAACCCACAATGTGAATTCTGAGAGGAAAGCCATCTTGCATCACATTTCAAATTAGTGCATGAAGTATGTGGTATAAGATTGTGTTAGCTTCAATAACCTTGTGATCACTTACTATCTCGCCAGGCCCAGGGTTAATGTTGATACTAGGCTGTCCTTTGGTGGATGAAACACTTCTGGCAGGTGCTAGCATCATTGGCCTAGAAGTTGACTCAACATCTGGAGTCCTGTATGGTGGAGGAGATTATTTCATGAAGAGTTAACTCAGAAACCTGAACAATCGCAAGGTATTCACAGTTTGACCTTTGAAATGGTATGAAGAATATGGGACTGGAGGCAACCATTACACTCATGATACCATCAGCTTCCTCTAGCCTCAAGTCTGATTTGGGCCTCCACAAAAAAACTGTCCTGGACCGCTTGCCCCTGGTATCTTCACCTAATGTTGTTGCCATACTATTTATATATGCACGGTAATGCATTAATTGTAGAGATGGGCACGACTTAGCGGTATTCCCGTTTCCGTTTCCGTTACTCGTATCCGTTACTCTACGGAAACGGAAACGGGAATTACTCCACCAGAATTCGAGCTCGAACCGACGAACGAACAATTTGGTCTGATTTGTCGTGCTCGTTACTTGCATCGCGGCGATCGCGCAATGCCAAGCGGCACAGAAAAAAAGTTTTTAAAATTTAAAAATACCCGATTCCCGGCCCTAAAAGTAGGCGAAAACTGTCTGAGGGCACCTACCAGGCCAGAAGGGTGTTTTATTTGGGGGGGGTTCCCCACCCCCCTCTCCTTGGCTATTGCTACTACTGCGCTGCTGGTACCAGGCTGGGAGGGCGCATCCATTTGCCATGCAGTGCGGGGGATCCAAAATGGCGACCGCAATATTTTTTTTGAAATCGTTGCCCAAAACCCCACCAAAGCACCACAGAAACATGCGAAAATTAGCTATTTTAAATGCTTGAATTTTTACAGTAGCAGCAGTGGGTTTTTCTTGCAAAAAAAGTCTCCATTGATTTTATTTTATTTTATTTTATCTTATTTTTTTACACCTGCACATTTGCAATGATGGGCTCGCCCATGGGAGTAGACCATGCAAATTTTCCACCAATCACATGGCCACTTGGCCAGGTTGACCACAGAGACTTCTGGGATGTGCCAATCGGGCATAAACAGCCCACTAATCGTAGCCCAAACCCGAACCCTAAGCCTAACCCATACGCCAGTACACTGTCCTTCTAAGTGGGTCAGAGAGGCACCCAGAGGTGCACCCCAATACTCACCCTAACCTCACCCGTAACTAGCCTAACCCTAGCCCTTGCGCTAACCCGTCTTAACCCTAAGCCAGATCTATTTGCATTGCACTACATGCAAGTACGTGAGACACAGCGGGTGCAAGGAGTCTGCCAGTCCGTCACTTGTGGCTCTGGCTGACTCCTGCAGCTCCCTCCAGGAGCCCGCTACCCCCTCCCCAAACCAGTACTAACGACAACAAAAAAATGAAAAAACAAACCGACTAATTTTTGTGAATTTCGCGAAAAACGGAAACGAGCCGAAACGGAACTGGCCCGACTAACGACAACTCGAAATTTTTTTTTTAAAGTCGTGCCCATCTCTAATTAATTGTATTGACAAAATTGACATCTATAATCTGCCAGTGGCAGGCATTTTTAAAGAGGGTATATATTTTTTATAAAAAACAACTTTAAGAATGTGATACTTAATCATACAATTATAGAATCATAGAATAATTGAGTTGGAAGGGGACTATCAGGCCATTGAGTCCACTCTCCTCATCAATGCAGGGATCCAGGTCAAAACAGATCTTGTCCAATTTTCTCTTGACTGCCTCCAGTGCTGGAGCACTTACCTTCTCCCAAGGTATTTGGTTCCATAGTCCAACAGTTAGAACATTTTTCCTGATATTCAGCCTCAATCTGGCTTCCTGTAGCTTGAGCCTGTTACTACGTGTTCTGCGCTCTCGGGTGATCAAGAACAGATCCTGCACCTCTGTATCCTGCACCTTTCAGTATTTGAACAGTGCTATCATATTTCCCCTCTGCTTTCTTTTCTCAAGGCTGAATTTGTTCAGCAATTTTGATCTTTCCTCACAGGCCTTGGTTTCCCATCTCCAAATCATCCTCGTTGCCTTCCTCTGAAATTGTTCCAGTTTGTCAGCATCCTTCTTTAGAATGCAATATTAGATGAGGCCTAACCAGAGCTAAATAGAGGGAACTAGTCCCTCATTGGATTTGGAGACTATGCTTCTGTTACTTTTGTTAATGCACCCTGAAATAGCATTTGCCTTTTTTTTACAGCCATATAGCAGTGTTGACTTATATTCAGCTTTCAATCTAGAACAATCCCAATAACTTTCTTTCTCATAGTATTACTGAGCCAAGTATCCCCCATCTTGTAATGGCGCATTTCTTCTCCTGAGGTGGAGAACTTTGTATTGATCCTTATTAGATTTCATTCTGGTTTTCTTCACCCGTTTTCAATCCTATCATGCATATCAGATTGTTCTAGTTTGGGTCTGTTATCATCCTCGCTAAAGAGGTGTGCTGTTTCTCACAACAAGCACTCTGTTACCAGATGAAATCCCTGCAAAGGAAGTGAAATGGATTGAAACAATACAGTACTTGCTTCTAGACATGGGCACGACTTGGCGAAATTCTCGTTTCCGTTTCCGTTCCTCGTTTCCGTTACGCAACGGAAACGGAAACGACAATTACTCTGCCAGAACTCGAACTCGAACCGAAAAAAGAAAAATTGGGTCTGATTTGTCGTTGTCGTTCCTGGCATCGCGTGGCGATCGCGCGATGCCAAGCGCAAGCGGCACAGAAAAAAAAGTTTTAAAAATAAAAAACCCCAATTCCCGGCCAAAAAAGCAGGTGAAAATATGCCTGCCTGAGTGAGGGCACCTACCAGAGGGGTGGTTTCTGGGGGGAGGTGTCCCCGGCCTCCCCCCCTCTCCTGTCCTGGGCTGCTCTGGTGGGGGGCATCCCCGTCGTCTCGCCAACTCGCCATGCCATGCGATGCGGGCGGGGGATCCAAAATGGGGCGACCGCAATATTTATTTTGAAATCGTCGTCCAAAAACACAACAAAGCACCACAGAAACATGCGAAAATAGCTATTTTAAAACTGCCTGAATTTTTACAGTAGCAGCAGTGGGTTTTTCTTGCAACAAAACGTCTCCATTGATTTTATTTTATTTTATTTTTATTTTTTTACACCTGCGCAATGATGGGCTGGCCATGGGAGTGGACCATGCAAATTTTTGGAGCCATTCCACCAATTGCATGGCCACTTGGCCAGGTTTTGACCGAGACTTCTGGGATGTGCCAGTTGGGCATAAAAAGCCCACTAACCCTAGCCCGAACCCGAACCCTAACCCTAACCCGAACCCATACGCCAGTACACTGTCCTTCTTAGTGGGTCAGAGAGGCACCCAGAGGTGCACCCCACTAACTCACCCTAACCTTACCCGTAACCCTAAGCCTAGCCCTTGCGCTAACCCTAACCCTAAGCCAGATCTGTGTACTCACATTGCACTACAGCAAGTATACTTCCCTTCATAGTGGGCCAGAGGGGGCACCCATCCCAGAGAGGTGCCTCCAGGAGCCCGCTACCCCCCCAAACCAGTACTAACGACAGACGAAAAAACGACAAACGAAATGACAAATTTTTGAAAAAATTCACGACAAACGGAAACGAGCCGAAACGGGCCGGCTCCGACACACGACAACTCGAAACGTAATTTTTCCTGGTCGTGCCCATCTCTACTTGCTTCCTGTAGTGATAGCAACACTGATTGAATTTACATTTTGCACCTATTGGTTGTCATCCTCTCCAGTGTCTTTTAAGGGCCTCTTAAAAGGCTGTGTGTACTGCGGACTTAAGTCAGTAACTTTGCGCAGTAAACCCCCTCTACTTGAAAGCAGCAAAATGTGCTCACATTTTTCTATCAATGGCTTTATTGGGGTGATTATCAGCCCCAATTGTCTGCCAAATGGCATTAGCCTTAATGTTCCCATCACCCTCATCATTAAAGCACATGTCAAACTCAAAGTAACAGTGGTAATTTTGGCAATTAAGGACCCCATTATTGTTTCCTTTCCTTAAACAGGGAGGCCAAATTGCATGTTTTAAACGTAACCACAAGTTACTGTGCACACACAGTATTTTGTACAGCAGGAGAGACTTCTGTAGACATTTAGTCGACCATAGGTTAAATCTGCTACTGAAAGATATTTCAAAGGCTGCATTTGTCCGCATACCTTTCTCTATAAAATTCTGTACTCTGTGTACTTTTGAAGAAAAGGCACGAGACCTGTAATTATGGAGTGCTTTTAAAAGAAAAAAGACATTTATGGAAAGTTGGAAAGTATAAAGGAGAATAATTTTAGGCAAAGCTCACTCCCAATGGTATCTTATTTGCTTGGGCTCCACTGTAGTCACCAGATTAAGCCAAAGGCCTTGGTCTGGTTAGAACATATTTTGCACCCTCTCAAGCACATGTGCCAGCACTGAAGGATAAGCCTCTTTGTTGATCATGAGGAGGGTGACACACACATTGTACTTCCACTAAAGGGACCATCCATGAGACAAGGAATGAGGATGCTATCAGAGATGGGAGTGAAATGAATTTGTAATTTGTTTCATTATTTGTTATTTGTTTAATTGTGGAATGAAACAAATAATGAACAGGCACATCAAAGAAAAATAAAATGAAATGAAATGGAAATTTCTGTTTCGTTCGCTTTGTTTTTCATTTTCCCATAGGAATGCATCGAAGCAATCAATTCCTATGGGAAAAAGCCAGCCGTCCCAATGTAGGGGAAAACTCAGCCTTTTCCCCCCTGCCGAATCCACAGCTGATCAGCTGTAGCGCGGGGCTTCGGCAGGAAAAGAAGTTTTAAAAGTCTGCTCCTTCCCCCATTTGATCGGGTGCGATCAGGTGGGGGATTTTCAAAAAGCACTGACCCAGCCCGTGGGCCAGCTGGTTGGCACAAGTTAAAATAAATAAATAAAATAATTTTAAAAATGTGCCAACCCAGCCTGTAGGCCAGCTAGTCCATGCAAATTTTTAAAAAAACTGCAATGACCCAGCCCTTACATGTGAGTAAAATATAAAATAATCATATATATAAAAAGCGCCAACCCGGCCTGCAAGCCAGCTGGTCGGCGTGAGTAAAAAAAAGAAGAAAAAACTGTGCCGACATGGCGCACGTGGAAGTAAAAAATAAAAATAAATTTTAAAAAAGTGCCAACCAGGCCTGCGGTTAAAGTTAAAGTTAAGTTCAAACAAACAAACTAACTAACAAAAAATAAAAATAAAATGATTTTTTTTAAAAAAAATCATTTTGTTTTAAACAAAACAGAAACAATAAAAAACAAATAAGGAAACAAAACACAATTTTGGCATTTCATGCCCATCTCTATATGCTATAATTGTTTTTGCCATTTATCCTGCACTGCATACTGTGCTGTCCTCATTTACCATTGGTTGCTCTGTTACCCCTGCTAAATGTTATGCATCTAGAGTGACCTACCAGCTTCCATTTCCTCCTCTTCTTAGCCTTTTGAATAAAGAATGCTCTTGTCAATGGAGAGAAGTTCCACTCCTAAGCTTTAAAAAAGAAAAATGTCTTACCATGTACTTTACTGAAAACAGTGTGTGGTGGTAAGGTAACTTTTCTGCTCTCTCTCTCTCTCTCTCTCTCTCTCTCTCTCTCTCTCTCTCTCTCTCTCTCTCTCTCTCTCTCTCTCTGTGTGTGTGTGTGTGTGTGTGTGTGTGTGTGCGCGCACGCGTGCGCATATGTGGCTCATTCTCCCTTTTCTAAATCAGTTCAAGCAATTGCATGGTCTATGTTTTAAGGAGTATAATCCCCAGTCTTGGAGAGGAAAAACTATGGATTTGGGGAGGGAGACCCTAGGCCAGTGATGGTGAACCTATGGCACAGGTGCCAAAGGTGGCACACTGAGCCCTTTCTGTGGGCACCTGACATCGCCCCTTCACAGCCACCTGTATACAGGTTAAATTACTGTTTTGGCACTTTGCAAAAAAAAAAAAAAATAGTGGGTTTTGAATTGCAGTTTGGGCACTCGGTCTCTAAAAGGTTCACCATCACTGCCCTAGCCGGTTCACATTTCCTTTTGCATCATATGACCAGTGAAAAAAATATGGATTAGCTTGCCCAAAACATAGTATTTCCCACAATTTTAATCAATGTGGTCACTTCTGTTTATGAAGCCAAACCATTAGGATCTGATTTTTCTTATTTCTTCCAGTCTTGGGAAAAGATTCTGATTAGACATGGGCACGACCAGAAAAAATGATGTTTTGAGTTTTTGTTTGTCGGAACGGGTCCATTTTGGGTCGTTCCCGTTTGTCGCAAAATTTTTCAAAAATTTGTCATTTCCGTTTGTCATTTGTCGTTTCCACCGCGATTTAGCGCGATTTGACTTCCCAGAGCATAGTGGCGTCCCGCATTCAGGGCCGGCGCTAGGTGTTTTTGCGCCCTAGGCAGTGGGGCGGGGTGGGGGGCGGGCGGCGGGGGGCAGGTGCAGGCAGGTGGCGGTTACAGGGGGCCATGGGCGGGCAGTGGCCGCGGGCGGGTGAGTGGGCAGGCGGCGGCGCAGGTCGCAGGCGGGTGGTGGCACGGGCAGATGGGCGAGTGGGCAGTTAGGATATCAATTAGGATAGAGGTTCTGTTCTTGGCTTGCACCCCAAATGTGTATGTGTGCAAGCAAATTGAAGTTGGGAAAATAGAAAATAAATGGTAGTATATAATATATTTTTAAAATAAATCCACACCTCCCACTCCCAGTCGAACCTTCCCCTTTATCCAATATCAGAAAAAAATCCTCAAACTGCCAGAGAAGAAATAAAGAATAAACTGCTATTCCCTTCAGCAGACAAAGCTGCAGAGAATCAAAGAAATTATTTTCTAAATTCAGTTCCCTCCCTGCCTGCCTAACTTAAATCCTAAAGCCTCCAGCCTCCCTCCTCAATCTCGATCGGATCACACCAGCAGCAGCAGCCAGCCGTCCTACCTCAACCACATCCATACACCCGACTGCGATTTCTGGAAGGTGCCTCGGCTTTTTATGCCCCCTGAGACATCCAGAAGTGTCAGTCAAAACCTGGCGATGCCATTGGTGGAATGGTTCAAAAACTTTGCATGGTCCCTTCCGATGCCCAGCCCAAATGGGCAGGTCTAAAAAAATAAAAAAAAAATAAAATAAATTCAATACGACGTTTTATTGCAATAAAAAACCCACTGCTGCTACTATAAAAATTCAGACATTTAAAATAAATAAATTTCACATGTTTCTGTGGTGATTTGGTGTGTTTTTTGACCACAATTTCAAAAGAAAAATTGTGGTCGCCATTTTGGATCCCCCCCCCACCGCATGGCATGCAGCGAGACAGACGATGAGGATGACCCCCCCCCCCCCCCCCGGCCTGGTGCAAGCAGCCCAGGACAGGAGAAGAGAGGGGGAAAGGCCGGGGACCCCCCCAGAAACCACCCCTCTGGTAGGTGGCAAAGCCTCGGGCAGGCATATTTTTGCCTGCTTTTTTGGCCGGGAGTCGAGGGTTTTTAAAAAAACTTTTAAAAACTTTTTCTGTGCTTCACATCGCGCGATCGCCGCGATGCCACAAACGAAAAACCCGACCAAATTTTTCTTTTTTTGGTTCGAGTTCGAGTTCTGACGGCTTAATTATCGTTACCGTTTCCGTTACGTAACGGAAACGATAACCGAAAAAGGAAACGACAATTTCGCCGAGTCGTGCCTATGTCTAGTTCTGATCGAGTCTTTCCTCCTCAGGTGTCCTTTACCTTGTAGGAACTGTGAAAGATGGTGGATGGAGGCTAGACCTTTCCTATTCATAATGTCAGATTAATCCATTTTTAAACATCTCAACAGAGATACTATCAACCCAATCATTTTGGGAACATAGACACATGAGTTCATGATATCCTCCCCACCTGTGAATGTTTTCAGGTATTCTAAAATCCAAGCTGAAGGCTCAAAGTGGCATGAATCCAGTTTATCACAAGGCACATATTTCTTCACACAACTCTGAGCCTTCTTTTCTGTCCCATCACCCTCAGTGTCAGGTGAGGACAAGACAAAAGGTCTTCTTGGTGGTGTCTTCCATGGTATGGAACTCTTTTCAGAGGAAGTCTAGGGTCTTCCTCACCTCTTTTATCTTTCCACTGGCAGGTGGGAACTTTTTCATTTAAAGATGCCTTTGGCCACTGTGAGAAGGCCATCAGAGAGACAAACAGAAAGGAACAGTGTGCCGTCTGGTGGAAAAGAAGTTGTGTGGAGTAAAATAATGACCAAAGACATGGACAAGGAAATGAATACTTTAAAGATGAATGAAGAGGGTGAAAGTGAAGGAGGAGAGAGAAAAAAGGTTAGAGGTGACTTGGCAGTTGAAAACAAAGAACCAATTATAGAAGGATTCCTGGTGATTGACAGCCAGGAAGACGTATGGCATGAGGGTAGAGGATAAGAAGGAAGGTTTAAAGAGACAGACTAGGGACTGTGCAACTCAGATTGAACAAGAGAGAGTCGGAGAGAAAGAAAAGAGACTACCATTACGATTGCCAGCGCCTATAGAATGGCCAGTACAACTAAGACCTGTATTTGGAGATGAATATAAAGAAATAAATTCATTCCAATGTGGGAGAATCGAGAGTCCAGTAGCAATGCTATGGTCAGGGCAATTCCAGTCTGATACCTTTCATGAGAGGGAAACATTAACTAACAGTTAGGACTTGAATCTAATTTATTAAGTTTAGTAAATAATAAGCATAAAGTTTGTGAGAAGTTCAAGTTAATGAAGAAGAAACAAATATACAACAAAAGCCTGTTGTGTTTGAGTTCACAAATAAAAGTACAGTATATTAAATGTCATCTATAATCAATATTTGCTGGAAACGATAACTGATTATCAAGAACCGTCACAGCCACTGAGCAGAAACCTTTTCTGTCAGATATAGTTTGACTCCTGCTGTATTTAAATGGTTTAAACTGGTTTAAATGGTTTTAATCTATTAATCTTGCATTTGTTTAATCTGCTAAATTACTGCATTTTTATTAGCTTTCTTTGCACATTTTTATATAATAACATTACATTTTAATAAATTCCCTTTGGTTATGCAAGAATACAAATAGATAAGTAATAAATATGCATTCACTGAAAGGCAACTCACGTCTGAATTAATGTACGATCATTCTTTTCAATTACTATTTGTTTCTCCTTTTGCCTGCGGTGTTTACATCTCATCTAGGCTGGTTTATAGTCCTTTAGAAATATTATTGTACAGTTTTTATAAATGATGTTCATTCAGAATCATCAATGTTCTAATATTGAATCTTCAAAAAAATGGTAGGCAGGGAGCAGAGGGTTGTCAAGGGTGTCCCTGCATTTATTTTTCTGACTTAGAGCGATGTGTTTTGTTGGCTTACACAAACTCTGTTATCTCCCTCCTTGAAGTCAGTGCCTTCAAATAAATGTCCTCCTCGAAGAGAGTGCCTGCCTAAAGTGCTCCAGGAAATATCCCCCCGGCTTTGACATTGTCATTGTGGCCTGTAATAAATTAGAGCCGTGCTTGAACCCCAAAGACCAGCAAATTAACAGTTAATTAGGACTTGATAAATAACAGTTACATAGGACCTCCAGATTTATCCCATTTTCAGCAGCACCCTTCCCCTCATATCTTGATACAGCAAGTGTTTATGTGCTTGTAACAAGTGCCTGAGTGGACTGTTATGTCTGCCTTTCATCACGCCTTTGGATTCTTCTCACATGTTACCCTTCCGCTCTGCTTCTCTTACTACGCTTTTGGGACTTTGGCTGCCAGAGCAGTTTTATCTGAACTTTATCTGAATTTATTCCAAGATAAGGAAATAACAATTTTTAAAGGAATTACATCATTCTTCTCCTGAAGAGAGGAGGTGTTGTTTTGCTCAACCGTCTACTACTGGCTTCCAGAAAACAAGAGGAGAAGCAATTGGTGTAATAAATGCTTTCCCTCCACATCTGTTTATTTATTTATTTATTTTAGAGTATTTTTACCCCGCCTTTCTCCTTGAAAAAGAACCCAAGGCGGCTTACAGTAATGAGGGATAATATACAGTCCAGTACAATTAAGACATGTTCAAGTATTTGAGAACAAGGAATTGAAGTACATCTTGCAGCATCAATTTATTTATTTATTTATTTATTTATTTATTTATTTTTGCATGTATATCCCGCTCCCATTTCCCAAAGGGAACTCTGGGCAGTTCACACAAAGGTTAAAACAAACATCAGTAAAAACAATATAAAATGGCACAGGCAGGAGGCAAAAACTGGTCGACCATGAATTAAAAACAAAACAAAACAGAAGAAGAAAGCCTGGTGCCACATTAGCCATCACCAAAGGCATCTCTGAACACCCAGGTTTTAAGGGCCTTCCTAAAGGATGCCAGTGTGGGAGCCTGGTGTATCTCAATGGGTAGCTTATTCCAAAGAGATGGTCCGGCCACCGAGAAGGCCCATTTCCGAGTTGCTACTTTATGGGCCTCTCTCGGGGTGGCCACCCGGAGAGAGAAAGCCATTGAGGATCGGGTGGGTTGGGCCAGCTCTGATTGTAGGGAGATACACTCTGACAACACTACATTAAAACTACACGGTTATAAGTAGTCATAGACACAAAGTCCATGTGAACCCATAGATTCATATAAAATGCACATGGTAGTCCATCATTCAGGGACAACTTGCCTGAAGAGAAAGGTCTTTGCCTTTTTCTGTAAGGACAACAGAGATGGGACTGTCCTGGCCTCTAGTGGGAGGGAGTTCCAGAGTCTGGGCGCAGCAGTCAAGAAGGCAGTTTCATGGGTTCCCACAAGACATACTTGTGAGGATGGCGGAATGGAGAAAAGGGCTTCTCCTGATGACCTTAACACCCAAGTTGGTTCATACTGTGAGATTCGATCCTTGAGGTGGCTTGGACCCAGGCCATACAGTGCTTTGTAGGTCAAGGTCAGCACCTTGAATTGTGCTTGATAGCTGATTGGCAGCCAGTGCTTTAATAGGGGTGTAATATGAACTCTGCACCCTGCCCCAGATGCAGTCTGGCTGCTGCATTTTGAACCCGTTGAAGTTTCCTGAGGCTTTTCATTGGTAGCCCCACATAGAGCAGCTAACAGTAGTCCAGCCGGGACGTCACTGAGGCCTGTGCCTTGGCCTATTTTTTTTTAATCCACTGGTTCCAACAGGTAGCAAATCCACCCTTCAGGAATCAGTGTGTTTAGAAACACTGGCAATTATACTAGATTATAGGAACAAAATATTGCTATTTTGGGGTTGTCAGCCACATGTTGAAATGCTTTCAGACTGCAAGGTGTTCATGCTGTGAAATGAAGTGCTTGGGGACTTTCTGAACTTTAGGATAAAATACAATATCATTTTATTTGTTTGTTTCTTAATTCAATTTATACCGCACTTATCCACTGAAATAATTAGTCAATCAGCTAACAAGAAGGTGAAAATAAAATAAAATGATTACTGAAATTGTAAAACTCATCTAAGAGAATACCAATAAAATTCATTTGTAAGAAACAAGACAGTCAATACCAAATCAAAACCGACTGAAACTGCTGAAGCAACGAGGTATGTGTTTATTTGTACTGCTTTCTCAAGATCCTTTCTGAAGGTGGGAAGGAAGGAAAGGTCAGCAATGGAACACTAACCTGTATCCCATGATACACAGGCAGTGTCTATAAGGCAAATTGCTAAAATCTAGTGGAGAATCAATGAGTTTGGATTATGCTTCATGAGGCCCAAGAAAGGAATTTGCCTCATGAGGACAAATGAGACAGAGACACCATTGCCAACAGTCACATTTTAGAATTTGAGCAAATCCCTCCCTTTTTTTTTCATGAACAAGTCATGCACTCAATGAGTCTACTAACTGGATTTATCCAATACAGTGACCCCCCCACCTATCATGGGGGTTAGGGACCCGACCTGACCCGTGACAATTAAAAATCTGCAATTTGCGAATGCAGGTCAGGCCGGGCCTGGGAGGGGGCTAACTGGGGGCTCTTTTACTTACCCCCAGCCTGGCGCTGGCCCGAATAGGCCTGCAAGGGCCTTCCCAGGCCTTCTGGCCTAGAAAGGCCCCCGGAGGCCTCAGAAATGATTTTTGGTGACCTGGAAATCACTTTGGTGGCTCCAGATGGCCTGGGAAGGCCTTCACAGGCCTATTCGGGGCAGCACCGGTTCTGGGGTAAGTATGGGAGGCCTGAAACAGGCCTTTGCCCCTTTCCCCAGGGTGCCTTTTTTCATATACTGTGGTCCCACGATATAGCGGGATCGCAGTATATGAACTGTGAAAGGATGGGGGACCACTGTACTATCTAGTTAAATAATGGGAAATAAAGGGGAGAAATATCTAGTTAAATATATTTGAGGAGTGATGGACACTCAAGCAGTATACTGTTCTTTAACTGTGCAAAAAATAAGGAGGTGGGGGACAGAGAAGTAAACTTCAAAAATTTAATAGACACAAAATAAAGCAGATATATCACAACTAAAAGATGTGGGAAGGAGGGGGAATCTTGCATTAGCTTCAAAATAAAATGTCCAAATTTAGATCCACTCTTATTTAGTGTGCGTGTTGTCATTTCCAGATGCTGCATTGAAACAGTTGGTCTTCTGACCAAATCAGATGGCATGAGTGTCTTAGACCTATCCTAAACTCTATTCTTTATGTGCATTTTGCGGAGAATTGTAGGCTTTCTTTTTCAAAAAAATACCCCCTATAATGCAGTAAGGTTTTGTTCGGCATTCAAGGACTCCAAAATGCCCAGTGGAAAAGGAGCTGGCTAGTGTGAAAAAGCCTTGTCCAAGCAGCAAATAGCAATAACAGATACCCTTAATGGAAAGGTATTTCAGGGGGCTCCCAGCCTTGCCACTTCATATCCCCTTGTTCTGACACCTAGTTAACATTTTCCCTTTATGGTTTTTTGGGCATAGAACACCTTATTAATGTCAGGCAGCACAATCACCTTTGGTGTAGTTGGCAGCTGTTCACTAATTCAGGTTTAAATGTGTTCTCACTTCTTAGGGGATAATGATTTTTGTTGGGGACCATGAATTTAAAGTTTTCTGGGAGCAAATGTTCTTGTTTTATGGCGTTGGTGCTTTGATAGCATAAAATCTCTGTTGTTTACAGTGCTACTTGACAGGTTGCTGGTGTTCTTTTTCATTAAAAATAATAATAAACGTAGGGACCTGCAGGTTCAAAATGGCTGGTTTGTCAAGAAATGGAAAAAAAGCACTTAACTAGAACATAAACACTCATTTTTCTCCAGCCTTTCAGTAAAAATACCTGAGTTGCTTAAGGGGTGACCAAATCCAGTCCTTCCTCCCTCTTTCACACTTGATTAATTATCTGCTTTTACATGAGGTGGGGGCTGATTCACAATGGAATAGCTGAGGGGTGTCTTTACCAGGGTTCACAATATGAAGCCCAATAATATTGTTGAGCAGGGATATGGGGTATGCCATAATCCCAACTGACAATGTGGTATTCAGATTTTTTTTCTTCCTCTTTAAATGTTACTGGAACAAAGCTACAAGATCAGAGGGAATGTACACATCACTTCTGTGAAAAATATATGGCCTAACAGAAAAAACATATGGGATAGACCTGTAGCGCTGGCAGGTGCATTATGCCATCTCTAACAACTGTTATGGCAAAATGAGGATCAGATTTTAAAGTGTCAAGTAGAAAGACACATCATGATGGAGGAGGTGTCTCCCTCTATCGTGTAGGTGACATCTGCTGAGGAGGCAGCTCCATCGGTTGTAAACTCCATAGGCGGCACCAGGTTGTGTTTAGTCTTCATTACCCTGCATGCTTGAGAGCAGCCACTGGCTTTTAAATTACACACTGCATTTCTGCATTATCCAGAGACGTAGCTAGGGTTTCCAGGGGACAAAGTCAGTTTTGGTGCCCCCCCCCAGGGACCTTCTGAAAAGGATGCCCTCTGCTCTCTAGTCACACTTTCCCCCACTAAGCTGGTCTTAGGAAGAGAAGGTGAGGGCTTCTCCGCTTCCTCAAGGTAGCCCTTTTCCAGCCCCATCCAGCCTCTCCGGGAAGCAGGATCTGGGTGAAAACAGGAAGGAAGCCAACCGCACTTCTACCAGGCGTAGAGGCAGGTGCTTCTTGCCCACACTCTCCCCTCCCCTCCCCCCCGCCTCAGCCGAAGAAAACTTTTGGAAGGGCTACACATCTCTCTCCTGGGGCCCAATTGCTGGCCCAGACTGCCCAGAAGGGTCCCGAGGAGGCACAAGCCTTCAACATCAGTCTGGCACTCCTGCAATGGCAAGTCCAGCAATGTGCAAGGATGCCAGGGCACGCACGCAGCCCCAGCATCAACCCGCATGAGTCTGGAAGGGAAGATAGTAAAAGGTGGATTTTTATGGATCCTCTTGATTTCATATGATTTTTTGCATGGGATCCGTTCCAAATCACCACCAAATCAGGCATCTCATTAATATCCAAATACTACACATTAATAGAGATGAGTACCAAATGCAAAAATGGCGTGTCATTTCAATTTTTGTTTCATTGGACTTTGTTTTGTTTTGTTTCATTTGAAATGATTTTTTTCGAAAAAAATTATTTAGTTTTTTGTTTTATTTCATTTTTCATTTTTAACACTGTGTCCATGCCTTTCCCTCCAATGCGCCAATCAGGGGGAATGTGCAGGTGCAGGTTGTTTAAAATGTCTTGGAGCCACTGACGCTGCCTCAATGGCTCCATGACATTTTAAAAACCCTGTGCCTTTCCCCCCCAAATGGGCATGTTGGGGGGGGGATGACATGGGGGTTTCAAACTTTGATGGCCATGGCCACTGCTTACTTCAGTGGCTAAAAGCAGTTTTAAAACCCTGCACTTCCACTCACCAATTTTCTGTTTGTTTTGTTTCATTTTTCATTAGGCTTCCCATAGGAATGCATTGAGCAATGCATTCCTATGGAAAGCCACTTTAAACCACCTGCACCTTTCCCCCAATTGGACACATTGGGGGGAAAAGGAACGGGTCGTTTAAAATATCTTGGAGCCACCAAGGCTGCCTCGGTGACTCAAAGATATTTTGAAAACCCCGTGTCTTCCTCCCCTCTAATCGGGCACATTGTGAGGGAAAGGCGTGGGTCATTGAAAATGTCTTGGAGCCACTGAGGCTGCCTCAGTGCATTGGGAGGAATGGCGCTGGGTTTAAAAAACATTTTTTTTTTAGCTACCAAAGCAAGCGCCGATAGGTTTTTAAAAAAAGTTTTACAACTCCGCACCATTCCTCCCAACATGCCTGATTGGGGGGAGGAAGCAAGGGGTTTTAAAACCTTTTTTAGCCACCAAAGCAAGCAGTGGCTGCAGCCATCGGCACTTGCTTTGGGGGCTAAAAAAACATTTTTAAAACCCAGCGCCATTCCCCCAATGCACTGAGGCAGCCTCAGTGGCTCCAAGACATTTTCAATGACCCACGCCTTTCCCCCACAATGTGCCCGATTAGGGGGGAGGAAGGCACGGGTTTTTCAAAATATCTTTGAGTCGCCAAGGCAGCCTCAGTGGCTCCAAGACATTTTAAACGACCCATGCCTTTCCCCCCAAAAGTGCCCAATCGGGGGAAAGGTGCAGATTGTTTAAAGCGGCTTTCCATAGGAATGCATTGCTCAATGCATTCCTATGGGAAGCCTAATGAAAAATGAAACAGAAAAAAACAGAAAATTTCCAATTTTTTTTAAAATCATGTCAACAAAAAATGAAAAACAAAATAAAAAATCATTTCATGCCCATCTCTACTCATTAATAATCATGGGTATTTAATAAAGTAGACCACAATCTCCTTCTGCATAAGTAGAACAAAATGGGATAGACAGTGCAACTACCAGATGGATTTGCAGCTGGCTGACCAATGGCCAACATGTGGTCCTCAATGGAATCACATCTACATGAAGGGAAGTGTGCAGTGGGTTCCCTGAAAGTTCTGTCTTGGATCCAGTGCTCTTCAGCATCTCCATAAATTACCTTGATTAGGGGATTGAAGGAGACTTTATAAAATCGGCAGATGACGCAAAGCTGGGAGGGGACCAATACTTTGGAAGACAGACTCAACATTTGGAAGAATCTTGACTGTCTTGTACATTGGGCCCTGTCCAACAAAATACACTTCAATGGTGAGAAAAGTAAGACCTAGCACTTAGGCAGGAGGAACCAGGTGCATAGGTAAAGAGTAGGGAATACCTGGGTCAACAGTAGTACCAGTGAGAGAGACCCAGGCTGGTCTGAATACAAAAATGAAATCAACAATTCATTGGGACCAGGTAAGTACATTTGAAAGGAAAAATTTATGGCAAATATTTGAATAACATTCCATCCTAAACACACAAGTATCCATTTATTATTTTTAAAATTTATTCCCAACAAGTTAGTTTGCACCATATTCCAAACAATGCCCTACAACACATCCCCTGGACTCAGGGAAACTGGCCGTGCTTGTTTGATAGCTGTCCTGTTATTTTATGTATGTGAAATAAGAAAAATGTATTTCAAATTATCACTTTTTTAAAGGACAACTTTTTTCAGTTTAGTTTATAAGCATTCAGTCTCATGGCCATAAGGTATTTTTCATATCACAAGTTGGAGAGCAGAGCTGTTGAGAACACAGTCATTAAATCTATATATTAGAGATGGGAACAAAATGAATTTTTAATTTGTTTCATTGTTCATTTTGTTACAGAATGAAATGAATAATGAACAGACCATCAAAGAAAAATGAAATGAAACAAAATGGAAATTTCATTTATTTATTTTATTTATTTATTTTCACACTTATATACAGCACCTATTTCCCTCATAGGGGACTCAGGGCGGTTTACAACAAGAAAAAGATAAAACCACTAAAACAGCTAAAACCATCAAAGATCCAAAACACAGGAAGGCAGGGCGATCAAGCGGGCCAGGCAAAAAACAAAACAAAACAAAACAAAACACCTGAATCCCTAGTCAATGCCGAAGGCGTCCCGGAAAAGTAAGGTCTTTAGATTTTTCTTAAACGATGGCAGCGACGGAGCCTGCCGTAACTCGCTCGGAAGCTTATTCCAAAGAGTTGGTGCGCCACCAAGAAGGCCCGTCCACGTGTACTTGTTTTGTGGGCCTTTCCATTTTTTTCGCTTATTTTTCATTCCTATGGAGAAAAGCTGGGGGTTCCCACCAATGCAGGGGAAACAGCAGGCTCCCCCCCCCCCGCTGAAATAATCATGCTGACCTAGCCTGTGGGCCAGCTGGTTGGTGCGAGAAAAAAAATACGCACCAACCCAGCTTGCAGGCCAGCTGGTCAGTGTGATAAAGGAAAATAAATAAATAAAAAACTGCCAAACTGGCCCATGGGCTAGCTGGTCAGCATGATAAAGAAAAATAAAAAAATAAAAAATAAAAAATGCCCAGACCTGGTCAGTGCAAGTTAAAAAAATTAAAAACAAAAAAATGAAACAAATAAAACAAGCGAAACAAGCGAAAAATGAAATAATTTTTTAAAAAATGTTTCATTTTAAACAAACAAAAAACCATTTTAAAAAACAGAAAAACAAAATGAAACTCCATTTTTTAATGGTAGAATAATGCCATTCATTCCTCTAAAGTCTTCCCAGAGCTAATTACTTTCAGAGTTAGAGGCAGCAGTAAATTGGATCACCTCCCCACAAGGATCAAAGTTGTAAATTAAGCTAAATAGTTATTTCTGGACCATTTGAGGCAGTCAATTTCAGTATGCTTTGTGTCTATAAAACAACATGTCTACAGTGTTTCCCCGTGACCACACTGTGTTTTCAGGCTGCTTTTTCATCTCTCTGCTCCGAAGCACATGCCTGTTGTCAGGACAGTTGTACCCCTGTATGAACATTATGGTTCATCCCAATTTCATTTATTCAAATGTGCACTTTTAAAAAGCCTCCACAACTTTGCCTTGAGTTTGCCCTCACAAAAAGAAAGGTCTCTCACCTCTGTTTTGTTGTTGTTGTTGAGTTTAATCAAAATTGAGTGTAAATAACACTTTGCAATTATGAGTGTTTAAATTCTGAATTTTTCAGGCTAATCACTTTCAGAAACAAACAGGAGATTGAATTTATATCGCCTGCAGTTGTTATTGGAAAGGTACGGCCTGAGATTGCTAAATGAAGTCAGTCCCACTGCAATTATGACCACTCAAGCGTGCTTTCAATGTATCGTGCCAAATTAGGTAGATTTGAGCAATTTGACTTCCTGTAACAAATCTCCAGGGCACCTTTGAGAAAGTACAGACTGTTTACAAACACTCTCGGATTTCATGAGTAACTCTGGGTAACCAGTCTTTCAGCAGCGCCCAAGCACACACCTGTCAAACTATGACAGCATTGGCTTTTTTATGCCACATGTACTGGAAAGAGAGACTCCCACTCCCCTCTCTAATGTTTTGCTATCTTTTATTTGTGATTTTTAAATGAAACGGCCACCAAAGATTTAATTACTTGTACCCCCTTCCCTAAAAAAGAAAGAAAACTCAGAAAGACAAGAAACACCACAGAACTGCAATCAGCAAACATATAAATCTACAATAACTGTGACCACTTTGGAATCGCGGACATTTTCCATGTTACCATAAAGCGATGGACATTTAGAACCATTTCTCCCCTACTCCTGTTTTCTCTGGAAAGAGAAGCAAAAGGCATATCGTTATTCAGGCCAAACTAGCCACGTTAAAGCAACATTGACAGAACTTGATTTCAGTGGAAGAAATGAGTCATGTGTACACCTTTATCTTTTATAATTCAATTGAATTGAAATGTATCACTGATTGCTTTGTGCCATACTGGAACAATGCCAAGAACTGAATTACTGTTCTCACTGAGATTTCCCTGGTTTCTGCAGTTTGCTGTCTTTTTCAGTTTTTGTAGTTGCTTCAACTTGAGCACTCTCTTAGAGGTTTGAATATATGTAAGGAGCACCTTGCCCCCCGCCCAGCAGGATGGGTGCTCATTTTACTGATCTTGGAAGGATGGAAGACTGAGCCTACCTTGAGCTGCCTGCTTCAGCCTGTCAGGATCAAACTCAGGTCAAGAGCAGAGGCATAACCATTGACCCACAGGGCTCACTCTTTCTTTTGTAAATCAAATAATGTTGCATCACCCTTGGGGGATTCATGTGGTCATTTAATGATCATGTTGGAGTCCTTTTTTCCAATCAACATAAACTGAAGGGAGAAACAACAGCCTTGAAAGCACCACCAGAGGTCCATGTGTGCGGCAAGATGTCCTTCTTTCTTTGTACACCACAAGCTGAACTAGAAGTTGGGTCTCTCTGCTCCCTAAAAATTATGACTGTCTGTCTGTCTGTTTCCCATCTTGCTATAGGGCTACTCTGGGAAGAACCAGGTCTCGCAGATCAGAGACTTCAAGGTTAGAACATAGCAGAAAAACAACACAAAGAAATGCAGTTAATGTGCTTAATTTGAATAATATAGGGGCAAAACCATTTTTGCAGTATATGAAAACCTACTTATCATCCAAATAAGGCTGTCCGTGTCTAACAATAACTTGCAACATCTACAGACTAGGGAGTCCAGAGATGGAGAAGTGTGTTTAGTTAATTGGCAGTAGACGGGCACGACCAGAAAAAATGACGTTTCGAGTTTTCGTTTGTCGGAACGGGTCCATTTCGGGTCATTTCTGTTTGTCGTGAAATTTTTCAAAAATTTGTCGTTTCTGTTTGTCGTTTGTCATTTCCACCTCGATTTAGCGCGATTTGACTTCCAGGAGCATAGGGGCGTCCCGCAATCAGGGCCGGCGCTAGGTGTTTTTGTGCCCTAGGCGGCGGGCGGGGCGGGGGGGCAGGCGAGCGGGCGGGTGGCAGCGCGGGCCGCAGGTGGGTGGCGGCACAGGTGGACGGGCAAGTGGGCAGTTAGGATATCACTTAGGATAGAGGTTCTGTTCTTGGCTTGCACCCCAAATGTGTGTGTATGCAAGCAAATTGAAGTTGGGAAAATAGAAAATAAATGGTAGTATATAATATATTTTTAAAGTAAATCCACGCCTCCCACTCCCAGTCGAACCTCCCCCTTTATCCAATATCAGAAAAAAACCTCACAAACTGCCAGAGAAGAAATAAAGAATAAACTGCTATTCCCTTCAGCAGACAAAGCGGCAGGAAATCAAAGAAATTATTTTCTAAATTCAATTCCCTCCCTGCCTGCCTAACTTAAATCCTAAAGCCTCCAGCCTCCCTCCTCAATCTCGATCAGATCACACCAGCACCAGCAGCCAGCCCTCCTCCCTCAACCACATCCATACACCCGACTGCGATTTCTGGAAGGTGCCTTGGCTTTTTATGCCCTCCGAGACATCCAGAAGTGTCAGTCAAAAACCTGGCGATGCCATTGGTGGAATGGTTCAAACAATTTGCATGGTCCCATCCCATGCCCAGCCCAAATGGGCAGGTCTAATAAAATAAAATAAAATAAAATAAAATAAAATAAAATAAAATAAAATCAATACGACGTTTTATTGCTACAGAAAAACCCACTGCTGCTACTATTAAAATTCAGACATTTAAAATACATAAATTTCACATGTTTCTGTGGTGATTTGGTGTGTTTTTTGACCACAATTTCAAAAGAAAAATTGTGGTCGCCATTTTGGATCCCCCCCACCGCATGGCATGGTGAGACGATGAGGATGACCCCCCCCCCAGCCTGGTGCAAGCAGCCCAGGACAGGAGAAGAGGGGGGAAGGCCAGGGACCCCCCAGAAACCACCCCTCTGGTAGGTGGCAAAGCCTCAGGCAGGCATATTTTCGCCTGCTTTTTTGGCCGGGAGTCGGGTTTTTTTAAAAAAAAAACTTTTAAAAATTTTTTCTGTGCTTCGCATTGCGCGATCGCCACGATGCCACAAACGGAAATGAAAAACCTGACCAATTTTCTCTTTTTTTGGTTCGAGTTTGAGTTCTGACGGCTTAATTATCGTTACCGTTTCCGTTATGTAACGGAAACGATAACCGAAAACGGAAACGACAATTTCACCGAGTCTTGCCCATGTCTAATTGGCAGCTCTAATGTGAGCCATTTATGTGAGACGTGCCCATTCAGATTTCACCATGAGGTTCTGAAATTGACCGGCTTGATCACATGGGAAGCTGCAACACACAAACAGATTGCCTGAGAGGTGATTTTAGACTACAGTACCTAGTGTTGTAGCACAGTGAATCAGGGTTCTGGATGGAAGAGCATGGCAAACTCTAAGATAAGCTGCCATGAGCTTTCTGCAGCAAAGTTGGGATATAATAAATATATCACTCACTTCAACAACAGACTCAATTGATGAATGCAAAGCCAATATATTCCTGCTGAAGACAGATCGCTGAGAATGCTCAAGGGGACCACATGTCTTCCACAAGTAGGGGAATGTGGGGAGCAAAGCAAAGCAAAGTGTTCTGCTTATAAACTGCCCCATACCACTTCAAGTTGTCTCTGGGCGGTTTACAGTTTTAATTACAGTATGCAGGCTATACATTGCCCCCCCCCCAGCAAGATGGGTACTTGTTTTACCAACCTTGGAAGGATGGAAGTATGAGTCAACCATGAGCCTGCAACCTGGGATTGAACCCCAGGTCATGAGCACAGTTATAGCTGCTGTACAGGCATTTAACCACACTGCACCACGAGGCTCATTATGATGAGCCCCACCAAGAGTGAGAGTGAAAGAAAGAAATGGAATGTGGACTGAGTATGACCAGAGGAATTAATGAATGTTGGGGCATAGGAATCAAAATTGGCGAGTGTCCTGAAGGAAAGCACAGCTGGCTTGCTACAACCCACAAAGGCGGCATTTAATCTGTTTTTCTAAACCCTTTATTTCATTGAAAGTCACATTTATAAACAATAAATTCTTTCCAAATGAATCAAAATGAACAACCTCACTCTAAATCAACTAGAGCAGACTCGAGATGTGTTATAGTGTGATATTGTTGAATCAAACTATGTATTTCAGAGCAACATTTTAATGATCAAGACAGCATATCTGAGTGGCATATGGACCTGGAATTCATCTATACAATCACTTAATCTCCAGATTCTTAATATGTACCTTTAGCATAATGAAAGTTACTGTAGTTTAACTCTTTGTGACCTCCCATCTCCTACTTTACATGTGAATGGAACCCATGTGCAAGCAAATAAATTGTCCAGAAGTAATGTCTCAACCAGCCTCCTGAGACAGGAAGGGCTCTAAATGGTCTCGTGGAAAACCAATCAAGAAATAGCTGTGTTCAAACACTATGCAGTGGCAGATAATTACACCTTTTTTTTGGCATTCAAAATTTAAGCTTTTTACTGCCTATATGGTAGTAGTTTTCCCAGATCCTATTATATCCTTAAGTGTTACCTTCATGAGGAAGATATGGGCCAAAATTGTGTGTTTAATGTCATAAATTGCACTAGAACCGTGGAGATCAATGGGGATTTGGACAGTCAACTCCCATGTAACCTACATTGATTCAATGCCCTACTCTAGTGTACACTACCCTTTACTACACTAAGAAACAGGATTTTGGCCATAGTTTCATAATGCAGATCTATAGAAAAGAACAATGAACAACAGCAACATCTTTAAAAATTACTGGTCATGCAGAGTGGAGGATTCTGGGAATTACCGTGAAAAGGTAATAATTGGGGGGGGGGGGTAACAATGGAATCCAATGACTATGAACAATATTTCTATGAAAAGCTCATTTTTATTGATTGATTGAAAAATATTTTTTCCCCACCTTAAAAAAGCCCAAGGCAGCTTATAACAATTACAAGATAATATTTGTAGACAGAATGAATGTTCATTATATTGGTACTAAAATACAGAACAGAAATGTGCCATCTTCTTAATCTACAATCTTAATCTAATAAAGAAATAGCAAATGCCACCTGAGAGCAACATGGGTTGCCTGCCAATTTTTCTTTCTGCTGTTTACATGGGATGTACAACCATGCCTGCATTGAAAAGAATGTGTGTGTGTGTTGTTTTGTTACAGTTGTGACTGACTCTTCATGACCCCATGTCCATGGAGTTTTCTTGGCAGGAATACTGGAGTGGTTTGCCAGTTCCTATTCCAGGCGCCTACAGCACCTGGTATTCCCAGGTGGTCTCCCATCCAAGTACTAACCAGGGCCGACCCTGATTCCGAAATCAGGCGAGATCGTATGTGCTTAGGGCATCTAGGCATCTACTGAAAAGAATAAATAGGCAGAAATATAAAACTAAAAATGTAAACGTTTTTAAAAGTTAGCCTCCTGGAACACTCCTAGACAGAGTCTGCCACAGAAAAGGAATCATAAGACAGGCTATTCAAAAACAGATAACAGTATGAAATTGGCAGATGAAATAATCATTAAATTGTATATACTCATTAACAAATAGGGATCCCAACCCTACCATTAAATGTGTAGCAGGAAGCAAAGAAGGCTGTTGTTGGTTCACTGATTTAATGATTTGCATACAAAATGGCTCCATCTCTTGAGGGATATAGCCCTCAAGAGATACTTTGCATATTTTAATACACATACACACACAGAAAGAGAAATGTATCAAAATTTTTGTGGATATCATGGACTGTTGTAAATTCCAGGAGGAAGAGGAGTGTTCCAGGAGGCTGACTTTTAACTCTCTAGAGGCAAAAATAAAGAAAGCCTGTTGTTCTTTGGCCACATCGTGAGAAGGCAAAATTACTCCATGGAAAAGACAATTCTTCCCAACTTGCCCCGACTTGACTTGGGATTCAGGGTTCAACCAAACTAGCTGTGCAGCCATAAACAGAAGGCTTACACAAATTTAGCACAGGATATATGAGAAACTTAGAGTTTAGGCATCAGGCTTCAGAACCAGATACCTACTGTCTCTTCTTGACAATGGCTGGACCCAGTGATCTATAGGGGCTCTGCCAGCTCTGCACTAATGAAGAAGAAGAAGAAGATGACGGCAATGTTGACAATTAAATTACAAGAACATGACCATAGCGTCTTATGCACTCTTTAAAAACTTGTTAAAACCTAAAACATTTGTGACATTTCCCTGGACCCCTTTATTTTGCCAAGGACCGGAAAACCTTTCTGCCTGTAGTAAAGGCAAGCTGAAAACATTTTCCTGTGAATTAATGAACTAATTTATGGATTATACCCATGGTTGTTTCTGGAGATGCTGGTTTAGGTCATTGTAATATATTCTGATAGTCTCTGTAGCAGGGGGTAAAGGGACTCCCCAAACTACAAAGAGCTCAAAGCTTTTGATTACACCCAGGTCCTTGAAGCTCCCAATCAAGTGCTTTCTCTTACGCCTCAGCTCAATTGTGAAAGAGCACCCAAATGACACAAGGCTAACTCCAGACTTGCGAGAAGGGCTGCTCCAGCAATTCTTTCAAGATGGCTGTAATCAGCTAAGTGCAGGCATTGAATCAATCGCTCACAGCTATTGCCAAAGAGGTTTCAGGTCTGCTGTGTTTCTGAAGGGAACCATTATAGTTAATCTCAATACTTGGCAACATGAAACTCTCAAGGAGGAGATTCAGATTTCCCATCAGTCCCAGCCGTGTTTCACATTGTGGCTACATTGCTCCAGCCTCAACGGGGATCACTTCAATCCAGTTTCCCCCCAGTTTTGAAAGTGCTGCGATTCCTAGAATTCTCATAATGGAGTCTTGGAATTCTGATAATGATTCTTACAGTTTCACAGCCAAAACCAGAGGGGAAGTTCCCCCCTCCACACACACACACATATATTTCCCTGACATTTTTCTTGCCATTGTACCTGTGGTTTATGCATCATCACAGATGTCACAAAGCTATGAAAGCTATATGCCTGCCCCAACTTTTGTGCATCCCCCCCCCCTGTTTTTTCCGGACATATACAAATGGACATAGTTGTGACTTTCACATGTAAAAAATAAATAATGAGTCCTGCTATGTGGACCATTGGTCTGAAATACATTGGTTACATTGGTATACAGAGGCACCTTGTATAAAGGAATTAATTCTTTCCAAATGAAATTATGCTAAGCAAATTTTTCTTTATACAAATTTCCCATAGGAATGCATTGAAAACAGAGTAATCCTTAATCGCGACCATTTTTATGTTGTATGGATCATCCCATAGATGATTCTGTTAAGCAAATTTTCCCTATCTCTGGAAATTTTTTTATGTCGTACAGATTTAACATTATACAAACCGTTTGTTATATGAGGGTCCACGGTACTCTGATATACTCCAGGTTCTGGGGTCTGTATAGTTCTAGAGCAATTACTATTACAAAGTGTAGACAAAAGAGCGAACATGGGAGCAGTGCAAGAACACGAAAAGGTATTACAGTAAACAAACACTACTAATTTATTTGACTTTAGCTTATTAAATTATCGCACACCTAACCGAGATTTGCATAAATGCTGCTGAAAACCCTTTATAACAAATGATGTGCAGTTTCACTGGTACATTCCTTTTAGAACTCTTAGCAGAAACAGGCATTCTTGTACATGAATGTTACCCAAGTTGTTCATGTTATATTTTATACTTTCTCTAACTTCATATTGATAGCAGATGTTCTACAGATAGTGTATTTCCTCTGTAGCTACAAACCATTATATACTAACAAACCATACAGCCAGAAAACTCTGGCCAAGGGCTTGACAAAGATAAAAACTCTGCTAGCTTTTAGTGAACCCTCTGACACCTGTTTGTCCCTGATATTTCTGCATACAGTTTTTGCTACCTTAGTCAAGTCTAGGTCTAGCATGATTCAAGGAGAGTTTGTTGCTTGACTATTCTCGCACACTGAGCTACCGTGGGCGTCCAAAGATCAGAACATGAGCAAAATAATCGTGTATTTTGTGCATGTGACCACAACTGAATTCAAAGGGGCCACCACTGAGTTCTGTACATAAATCTCCAAGTTGTAGCAAAGGTTGAAACCCAAAGTGCAACATCTGTACAGATGAAGGGCATGTTTACTGGTCAGTGGCACCTTAAGGCTGTGATTTGCCACTTGTTATATTGTCATAATGTAAGTGAAACTGAAAGACTTTATGTGTCTGCCATACAGTATAACAGCTTTTTATTTATTTATGTTCATCAGGAAGTTCCCCAAGTATGAATGTTTTATGGAGTGACTTCAGAAGAAGAAGAAGAAGAAGAAGAAGAAGAAGAAGAAGAAGAAGAAGAAGAAGAAAGAAGAAGAAGAAGAAGAGAAATAACGACAAACCTCCAAGCAGTTTCTTCTCTTTTACATCATCCCTTCTGATCTAGCACGGCAATTTTATAGCCACACGCTTTGCAACATGTAGCCACCTGAAGCATGCTTTTCTGGCACATGTGTTCAATAGCACATGTGCACAGGACAGAACTGTCAGAAGAAAACAGCATTTCCAGTTTCAAGAAGAGAGAAATGTATCCAAGCAGTGTTGCTCTGATTCAAAACAGACATTCGGGGCATTTGGGTGTAGTGTTTGATTCAAGTTCAGATCTATTTCATATGCTACCATAGTCTATCAGCTGCTAATTACTGTTTGCATCGGAGTTTATGACTAAATCTTAAGATTTGCCTTTGATGGTGACTTTGTATTTGGTCTTTTGTTGAAAGCAACATTAATTTTCCCAGTTCTGAAGGATTCTCTTTTCAATCAAAGGACTTTAGCAAGACATTATTTATATCCAGTTGGTTCCTTAAATGGAAAACAATGCTTTTGCATTTGTTTAATGCATTTATAATCCTTGTCATCTGGTGCAGAGTGAATGTGTGAGTCTACATGTGCACACGTCTGTGTGCTTAAAGAGTGTAAACCAAATGCTAAGAAGCACGGGCTACATTTTGTGTATCTTTTGCAATATCCTTTTTTCCACAGAGGATTTGAAACCGTATGATTCATGTTGCCCCGGTTTCATTCACCTAGGGAAACTGGGCTCTCATAGAACATCTGGCTTTCTGTGTGTTCCCCGTTTTTGCTTTGTTTGGGGCAAACTGATTGAGACATAAGGACACCAGGTGACTTAAGGTCACTTATTGGGAATGAGACACAGCTGGTATTTAAAATTAAGATACTTCCAGTCTAATCATTAATGGCCTTTTTGTTGTTGTTTCGTTCATGACATTAGAATGTAATTACTTGCATAAACGATGCCAACCGTCGGCTTTAGTCATCATTGTAATAACTTTTCTCCATTTAACAGTTTCTTCACACCATCCTTTATGGAACGGAAGTCAATGTACTTTCCCAACTCATAGGTTCAAGTAGCACCTTTTTTTGTGAAGAAGACAGGGTGTTTTCTACACAAAACCCTGCTTTTTATTGGTCAAATACTCATCATGAAGTATCTTGAAACCTTTGTATTGTGAGTGGGAGAGTCTTGTCTTATAAAACGTCTCACGTAAAACGATTATCCCCTGTATTTCTCCAGGACCCTGTTCAAACAGGACACAGTATATTTGTGAATGACTGAAAGCCACTGAAAATCCCTCTTCCTTCAGCTAAGCTTTTTAAAGCTACCGTGATATTTCAGACTGATCTGTGTGTTTAATATTGCAAATACCCTATTATTTACACATTGTTCAGACACGCCTCTGAGTTCTCAATAGAACCTTGGTAGGTTACTTTACTATGGACTCCATCTTCCAATTTGCATGGCTTTCCAAACCTTTGGATCTCATGTGAATGCCATTTTGGAATGGCTAACAATGAGTGTGGGTGAGAAACAAGACCTGTCCCCAGAAAAGAAGACACAGATAGACATGGAAAATTTCATGGGGTGATGTTTATGTGTCAATCCACCTTTGAGTTTCCATAAGCCACATAGAAAAACAAATCACCAACGTGGGGGAAGTTGTGACCTGGTGACTTAGCGTGGGGCAATCTGCTCTTCTCCGGTAGGAGTAGGCAGCTTCCAGGGCTGCATCTTTCCTTTCTTCATGGTCATGAAATGAACAGCCTCTTTGGTAGAGCTCCTTCAAAATCCCTTCAAAAAGAGGAATGCCACATGAAAAAAATTGAACAGGACATGGCCACCCTACATAGACAGCACATGGCATTCATGATAACTAGCCTAATAGAAGGCACATATTTCAGAATTTGGTAGCATGGGGAAAATGAGAAAATAATGAACAGAAGAGGCATCTTCTCCCTGGTGCAACACAGAGTCTTCTTCCTCCAGTCAGACGGAATAAAGGTGCGTAATTATGAAGAGGGGAAATGCACAAATCCAGCCTGAAGCTAATGAATTCCTGCATTTAAGCCTGAAAAAAGAAGATGCACACTCATTGACCCTGAGAGAGCTGGAAGAGCTGGACCTGACTCAGTATTTCAGTTATACTCCTGTAAATGTCAGAATACAATAGATCAACCACAGTAGCAATCTCTATTGGGCTTCTACCTTTCTCATATATTTTATTGCACCGATCCTGAAAACCCTGTTCAGTTCTTCTTGAGAGCAGAGAAAGAAGATAACAGTAGGTATCAAGAGTCCCAGAAGCCACAATTTGCACAGTTAATTTCATTATCTTCTTATGTCCTTGAGCTCTACAAACAACAAAATACGATCATGCTGCTTTCCCAAATCAACACTTTCAGGCATTACCCTGTATCTGCAACCAATTAGTCCAAAATGGTACCAATTTAAGCTATAATCATCTTAATCTTCCTATGCTCGCAAATTCCTAAATCTCAATTCAATATTTTGACAGTTCATTTATTTTGTTTGAGAACGCTAGCATTCTGTATAGCATCATAGAAGATGAGAAATATTGTCTTCTAACAAAGAGCAGAACTTGTGGTTGTTTTTTTATGGGGTGAATGATGGGAAACATTGACATGCTATCAGCAGAAAAGAACTATATACTATGTTATACTGAGGAACATTATACACAGTATATTATGTGCAGCATTCTATTTCACATACCTCTACTTACAAGTTTAATCTGTTCTGAATGCATGCTTATAAGTCAAACAACTTGTAAGTAGAGCAGCATATCTAAAAAAAAAAAAAAAAAAAAAAAAAAATAATAAAATAAAAATAAAAATAAATAAAAAAATATCTAAAAAATAAAAAAAACCAACGGTTTTCCACTCTTAAGTCAAATTGCTCATAAGTAGAGCATCTCATAACTAGAGGTACCACTGTATTTTCTGAAGTGCTAGTCCATCCTGTGGCCCTCCAGATGTTATTTGACTCGAGTTCTCATCTGCCCCAGCCAGTACAGCCTCAAGTTGATGCTTATTCCTTACCCACCTCTGTCAAAGAGAATAATGAATGGCCATCATTTATTGTGACCTACCTTTCTTGTCTTCATCATTACTATAATCTACATGGGTATGCCTGCAATAAATGGTGGGAAATATAGTCCCATAGATTTTATGAATGACAATTATCACAACATTTATGCTTCACACACAGTGGATCAAACGTGAATATAAAAAGCCTCCCTATAGATTAGGAATAATCTTCTCCTTTGCTATACATATGTGTGTGCATGAGGCAATGAAAGAATAACCATGCAGTCAATTTAAGAGCATCTATAAATAGAGATGGGCACAAAACAAATTTGTTCTTCATTTCGTTAGCTAAGGCCTCTAACTGCCCTGCGCAGCCACTGCTGGGCCTCTGCGGCCGGGGCTCTGGAGGCGGCGGTGAGGCCTGCTGCCCGGCGACACCTCCCACCATCTGGCATGGCCACTGCCAGGGACTTCCAGGCCACCACCACTGCCATCCAGGTAAGCAAAACCAGTAAGCCAAACCAGTTTGGCTTGGTTCGGTTTGTACAAATTTTTGTTTCATGACATCTTTTTATGAAACACAGTAACAGCAGACAATAGGAAATGAACACCTACATATCAGCAGACACATGAACAGATAAATGATCAGACAAGCCTTATCCTAATATCACTTTTTCTTCCATCTGATGGCTAACAATCTCAGTAGGCATTGGCTGACACTAGACAGAATCTGACTGGTTAAACATATTCTCTTATGCAAATAATGCATCATATTCATTATTTTATATCTATCTATCTATCTATCTATCTATCTATCTATCTATCTATCTATCTATCTATCTATCTATCAATCAATCAATAGATAGATAGATAGATAGATACACACACACACATATGCAAACACATGCTATATAGTATATTATATATATAAATTTGTTTTAGAGTATTTTTACCCCACCTTTCTCCTTGGAAAAGGACCCAAGGTGGTTTACAGTAATGAGGGTAATATACAGTTCAGTACAATTAAGACATGTTCAAGTATTGAGAGCAGGGAATTGAGGAATATCTTACAGCATTAAAATACATTACATTAAAGCTACAAGAGAACACGAGAAGTTAAAAGGAGAGTAAAATTCCATGTCAAGTTATGAGTGATGGAAACTAACATTGAAAACATAGTGTCAGTGTAATAACACAAGGTTATAAGTGGTTATAAACACAAAGTCTTTGTGATCCTATACATTCATATGAAAGATAAATAATAGGTAGTAGAGGTCGGCATGAAACAGAAAACCGATGGTTCGGTTCATTCTGTTTCAGCCCCCCTCAGTCCATTTCATTCTGGTTTTTTCTCCTGGCCTGCTGCGGAAGTTCCAGGTGAAGAGGCTGGCAGCAACAAGGTAGGAGACGGGGGGAACAAAAAACGAAATGAAATGAAATGGAAATTTCCATTTTGTTTTGTTTCATTTTCCTTTGATATTTGTTTTGTTAGATAATGTTTGTTATTTGTTTTGTTAGATAATGAAATGAATAACAAATAATGAAATGAATTAAAATTTTGTTTCGTGCCCATCTCTAATAGGTAGTCCATCATGGCTGAAGAGAAGGGTCTTTGTCTGTTCCCAGAAAGACATCAGAGATGGGGCAGTCCTGGCCTCTAGTGGATGGGAGTTCCAGAGTCTGGGCGCCATGTGACATACCTGCGAGAGTGGCAGGATGGGGAGAAAGGCCTCTCCTGATGACCTTAACACCCGAGCCAGTTCATACTGTGAGATTCAATCTTTGAGGTAGCTTGGACCCAGGCTGTACAGTGTTTTGCAGGTGAAGGTCAGCACCTTGAATTGTGCCTGATAGCTGATTTGCAGCCAGTGGAGCAGTTTTAATAGGGGTGTAATGTGATCTCTGTATCCTGCCCCAGTCAGCAATCTGGGTGCTGCATTTTGGACCTGTTGAAGTTTCCTGAGACTTTTCATCAGTGGCCCCACATAGAGTGCATTACAGTAGTCTAACCGGGATGTCACTAGGGCATGTGTCACTGTGGCCAGAGCTGGTTTCTCAAGAAACAGGCATAACTTGCATACTAGCCTTAATTGTGCAAATGCGCTCCTGGCCACAACTGTGACCTAGGCATCCAAGCAAAAGGATGAGTACAAGAGCACCCCCAAGCTGTGCACACCTCTTTTTTTCAGTTGGAGGATGACCCCATCCAGTACAGATTATATCCCTACCCCTTGTTCTCCCTTTCGACTGACCAGAAGCACCTCTGTCTTGTCTGGGTTTACTTTCATTTTGTTCATCCTCATCCAGTTCATTACTTCAGCTAAACACTCATGTAAAGTTGGGTTAGTAGCTCTCTTAGAATCTGGAGGTGACAAGAGGTAGAGCTGTGTATCATCGGCATACTGGTGGCACTTAACCCCAAAAGTCCTGATAATCTCCCCCAGAGGTTTCGTATAGATGTTAAATAACATAGGAGACAGAACAGAACCCTGGGGGGCTCCACAGGTCAGCAGCTGTGGTGTCGAACATGAATCACCTAACACCACTTTCTGCATTCTTTCCTGCAGGAAGGTCCGGAGACACTTCAATGCAGTACCTCCAATAGTGACTTTTCACTTCTTAAGTTTGCCATGACATTGCTGACAGTTCTGTAACATCAGTAGCACTATTAATTTTAAAAAAAGCATATCAAGGCAATATCTCTTTCATCTGTTTTCTCTACTGACAGCAGGAGCTGTGTTTGATGTTTACCTTCCTCGTAATTTGAACAGATGGACCTGGAGAGATTTTCAAGATATCATCTTGTCAAGACTTTGAGGTCCTTCTGATACACCCCAGTTTATATCCTTCAAGCCTGAGCACAACACATTGTATAACCCACTGTACAGAGTTGTGCGGGCTCTTATTCCACAGTCCACACAAGCCCAAAATACAGGCAGATGTAAAAGAAATGATCTAAATGCAGGTCAAGCACAAATAGAACTCTTTGCAGGACTTTGCTGCATCTGGAGAAAAGTATGCAAAAAGTAAACTATGATGGGCTCCATATTTGTCTAAGAAATTAGTTTCTGAGACTGCTTGATATTTTTGGCTGCAGTCAACTTCCTCTAGTTTGAGCGGCCAAATTACACATTACAGGGGAAATTTGTAATTCATTCTTCAACATTATATTTGACTTCAGCCCTGTAACTGTTGCCAATTTGTTTCCAGCATCAACATTGGGGGCAAGAGTGCTCATTAGAGATGGGCACGACTTAGCGGTATTCCCGTTTCCGTTTCCGTTACTCGGTTCCGTTACTCTACGGAAACGGTAACGGGAATTACTCCGCCAGACTTCGAGCTCGAACCGACGAACGAACAATTTTGGTCTGATTTGTCGTGCTCGTTACTTGCATCGCGCGATTGCGCGATGCCACGCGGCACAGAATTTTTTTTTTTTAAAGTTAAAAAACCCGGTTCCCGGCCAAAAAGCAGGCGGAAAAATGCCTGCCGTGCCTCAGGGCACCTACCAGAGGGGTTGTTTCTGGAGGTCCCCGGCCTCCCCCCCATCCCCCGTCCTAGTGGGCTGCTCTGTGGGACTCGCCGCAGGCTCGCAGCCAGCCAGCAAAAAGCCCAGTCTCGCCGGCCGCCGGCCGCCACAATTAAAGCGCAAGCAAGCGGCACGGACGACACAGGAAAAAACTTTTAAACTCTCTCCCCACCCATTCCCAGGCCAAAAAAGCAGGCGGAAAAATGCCTGCTTGACTAAGGGCGCAGGGCACCTACCGGAGGGGTGGTTTCTGGAGGGGAGGGTCCCACCTCCCCCCCATCCTGGGCAGCCGGACTTGCGAGTCGCCATCGCCATGCCATGCGGTGCGGGCGGGGGATCCAAAATGGGGCGGCGAACGCAATATTGTTTTTGAAATCGTGGTCCAAAAACACACAAGCACAACAGAAACACGCGAAAATTTATAAACTGCCAGATTTTTCACAGTAGCAGTGGGTTTTTTCTTGCAACAAAATGTCTCTCCTCTCCTCCTCTGTCCTCCATTGATTTTATTTTATTTTATTTTATTTACACCTGCGCAATGATGGGCTGGCCGAGTGGCCAGCCATGTGGGAGTGGACGACCATGCAAATTTTTGGAGCCATCCCACCAATCGCATGGCCACATGGCCATGGAGACTTCTGGGATGTGCCAAAAAGCCCCCTAAAACCTGCCCTAGCCCCCCTAACCCTAACCCTTGACTCCGTACCCATACATCACAGACTGTCTTCTTAGTGGGTCAGAGAGGCACCCAGAGGTGCAACCCACTAGCCCACCGTAACCTTACCCGTCACTAGCCTAACCCTAGCCCTTGCACTAAGCCACCTTAAAGCCAGATCTACTTGCTTGCATTGCACTACACGCAGCAAGTACAATTCCCTTCTGTGTGGGACATGGTGGTGCGAGAGCCTTAGTTAGGCATCTCACTATGGCTCTGGGTTCAGTGCCATCCACTAGTCTTCACAGTCACTGTCTGCACATTATGTTATGCAATATCCATATGGCTATTGCATAGCATTTTGCCGCAGCAGCAGGTGAGGAGGGGAGACCCCCATGTTGAGGGGTCTCTTGGAGCCTACTTCCCCTTTCCTAGTGGGTGAGGATAGGAGGCACCCACGGGTGCCTCCAGGAGCCCACTTTCCCTTATAGCGGGCCAGAGGAGGCACCCACCCCAGAGAGGTGCCTCCAGGAGCCCGCTCCCCCCCCCCAAAAACCAGTACTAACGACAACGAAAAAACGAAAAAACGAACTGACTAATTTTTGCGAATTTTCACGAAAAACGAAGACGACCCGAAACGGGACCGGCCCGACTAACGACAACTCGAAAATTTTTTTTTCAAGTCGTGCCCATCTCTAGTGCTCATTGCTTAGCCCTTTCCAGGGACAGGAAAGTTACTTTTATGCCCCAGTGAACACAACTACTTCACTGCTGTCCAGTATCAACATGTTGTTGTATCAAAAAGCCAGAAGTAACAGAAGAGTCCTGGAGGGACAGAGAATGGGTGGGCGTGCTTGACCTCACTGTGCTTTTTTGAACAAGGCAGTGGCCGATACTGCACTCTTGTGGCTCATGAACTTTTTGTTGTGTTGCTGCTGCTGTTATTGCTGCTGCTGCTGGGTGTCGATATGGAGCACAGCTGGCAGCAGATGTTTCTCAACCAGGTCAGGTAGCATTGCACTAGACACAAGGGTTCTGTGGCTAACTCTAGGATTCGGGCATTGAGGAAGAAAGGGGAGATGGCCCTGGTACCTCCATTTCACCTAGATGTTGAGGCAAGGAAACCAAAGCATAGTCAAGAGTTCAGTGAAAACACCTGACAGTTATTTTATTGGAACATGTTTTTGGGGTGGGGGGGGGGAGCAGGGACATCATGGCATCCTTCTATTTCTAGGATGTGGAAAAATGCCTGAGATGATGGTGCATTCTGGCATCCTATAGGCAGTGAGACTGGTGACAGGTGTTGATGTGGAGCACAGTTGGTAGAGGATGCTTCTCAGCCAGGTTATAGGGGTTCTGCATGGACTTGGACCACTGGCCCTATGAAATTATGTTTCTGTTGCCTAGACCTTCATGGATGGTATTCATTTCCTTACCATTCACACCTCATTGGTAAGTACTACACCCATAACACCTTTATGTCATTTTATATGACATAAAGTAGTAGGGGTCCATACTCCTGAAGGATTTTGGCTTTGTCTTTTGGCTTTCAATAGGGATTAAAAGTTTCTGCTGACCCACAGTTTTTGTATGGGTTATAGTGACCCAGTAATTTTTGTTGCATACCCAGATCTCATATATGGTATAGATACCATAGCAAGATTGACCTATCCTTGAATGTTTTGAGCAGATCTGTTAGGTCAATGATAGCACTACATTCAGGAGCATTAATTACAAAGACCATTCTGCTCAGGGCTTGCAGCAATGACACTCACCTTATGTCTGATATAAACAGGTTGCCTTACAGGTCTAGTTTGGTGGGTAGTACCTAAGGCCTTTGCAGGCTGCCACTGTAAGTGGTGCTTGAGATTCCATTCATCCCGAATTGAAATTGTTCAATAGTGGCAATGGCGAGATATGTACCCCTGCTCCTGAATTCACAGCTCATATAACTGCTATAGAAGGAAAGGTACTTTCTCGCAATAGTTTTGATTAGGGATGGGCACAAAATGGAAAAATTGTATTTTGTTTCATTTCATTTTGTTCCCCCATGATTTGTTTCATTTCATTATAAATAAATTATTATTTTTAAAAAAATGTAACAAACTGATTTGTTACTCTATAAATGGGGCTCCTGGTACTAGAAGCACCAAATTTGGTGGGTACCTTCATTGAACTCTCCCCTTTAAACCCTTCAAATTGGAGTGATTTGGGGTTCAGGGAGTCAAGTTATTCAAGTTCAAAGGGGGCACCCCAGTAAAAAACATTTCTAATGGGGAGATGAAGAACGGAGGAACTGGTACAGGACAGATAGGTGGCGGACTTGGAAAAACAATGTGTTTAGGTGGGAAGGAACATAGTTTCAAGGGGGTAGGAGGGGGAAAGAGATATAAAATATAATAAAGAAAGCCTGCCCAAAATCCCTCCCTAATAAAACCCTCACAAAAAGAACAGAGGTACAGTGTCTCTCTGAGCACAGAAAGACACACACACACACACACACACACACAGAGAGAGAGAGAGAGAGAGAGAGAGAGAGAGAGAGAGAGAAAGGCTCTCCCTTCTATACACAAACAAACCACTCTCTCTTTGTTGACTCACACAACACATAAAGCAGATTTGAGCACACAGGGACAGCAGAAGTGAAGCTAGCCCAACTGTAAGTCATCAAGCTAGCAGCACTGACAGAGCCAACTGTAACTCCCCTCACTCCCACAAAGAAAATGAAACCAGCCAGCCTCTTACATACCGTAGTCCCAGCAGGCAATTAGAACCCCCCCCAAAGCACTTTAAAATGGAATCCTATGGGCACCCCTTTGGCCCCCAAACCACTCCAAATTGAGGGTGCTTAAAGGGAAGAGCTTGGGGAAGCTCCACTGTAAGTTCCATACTGCTAGTTGCCTGGGATCACTATTTTCAAGCACATAACATTGCAATTAGAAATGATTTTTTTTCTTGGGGCACTCCCCTTTGAACTCGAATAACTTGGCTCCCAGAACCTGAAATCTCTCTGAATATGGAGAACTTAAAGGGGACAGTCCAAGGAAGGTTCACACCCAATTTGGTGCCTCTAGAGCCAGAGGAGCCGTTTTATAGCAAAGCAAATTGGTTCATTTTAAATGAAAAAAACTGCCATTTCATATTGTTACTAATGAAGCACTGCTTCCTCGTTTCATTTCATTTTGTTAGCTAACAAAACAACAAAATGTCATTTTGTTTTTCATTTGGTACCCATCCCTCATTTTGATTTCTTGCAGGTTCAAGTCTGTGGGATGCCAAGGATCCAGCTCCTACTTGTGGGCACTGGTTGTTGTTGTTGTTGTTGTTGTTGTTGTTGTTGTTTTATTGGATCCCCTGTGAGGCAGCCAACTGTGCCTGGGAAATCAACTATGCTACTGCTGGTTTTGAGAAGCAGAACAGAGAGCCCTTGGACAATTTTTTTGTTATGGCTGCTTAATCAACCAACAAGGATATATGGTTGGTTAGGTCCTTTACATTGTTGATTAGAGATGGGCACAACTCAAAAAAATGGTGTTTCATTTGTCGTTTGTCGTTTAGGGGGTCCGTTTCGGTTCATTTTCGGTTTTCGTGAATTTTTTTGCAAAAAAAATCATTTTTGTTTCATTACTAACTAAACGAAAAAAACAAAAACGAAAATGAAAAATTGCTGTTTTGTTAGCATTCATTACAGTTCAATGTATTTGCCGCAATGAAAACGAAACGCACGACAAAATTCCTGTTGTTTCGGTTCATTTTGTTTCATTTTGGAGACAAAATTCGTTTTTCGTTTCATTATGTAACGAAACGAAAAAACGAAAACAAAAACGAAAAATTGCTCGTTTCATGCCCATCTCTATTGTTGATGCACAAGATCGTTGGGTCTTACAAAAAGGAGCTGGGAATTTGAATATGTGGTCCACTCTCATTTCAAGGTGATTTGGAGGCTGGCAATGACCTAGGCTCATGGGTCAAACACAATAGGCAATATGTAATGATATATTCATGGAATCATCAAAGAGTCAATGAAATATTGTGGAACTTACATATATCAGGTTGGGATGCCTGGAAATGATGAAACAGCATTTTGTTTTTCATTTGGTGCCCATCCGTAGCAGCCTAATGGGTGTCTGAGGGTGTAATACTTGGTAGCCCTCCCCATGATGGGTAGTGTAGAATGGGAAGTAGAGTTGGTGAGTTCCGAAGGGGAACAGGGGTGTTATTGCACCCAGCATCTTGGCAACTAGGATACCAATGTTCACATATTGGCTGACAGAAGCTTATAGGTCATGAAAAACTGAATGCACGCTCATTGATACAATATTGATATTGATACAATAACCACCCAGAGTTCTGCCCAGAAGACGGTATATAAGCTTAAATAATAAATAAATGAATAAATATTGTCTGCCTTTTTGCTGTCTTTGAATGTGCTAGGTCAGTGCTGGCGAACCTTTCAGAACCGAGTGTCCAAACTGCGATTCAAAACCCACTAATTTTTTTGCAATGTGACAATACAGCAATTTAACCTTAATGCAAGTTGCTATGAAGGGGTGATGTCAGGTGGCCACATAAAGGGCTTTGATTGCCACCTTTGGCATTTGTGCCATAGTTTTGCCAACACTGTGCTAGGTAGAAATAGAACTTGACTTTTATTCCTTCTAGATACAGCTGGCTATGCCTGTTTTCTCTTCATCTAAATAACTTGAATTCTTCCAGAGGAGGATGCCAGAAGTTATATTTGAACCTGAATTTTTCAAAACAATAAAGAACCACACAGAATTCGAACAAGGTCTTCTCTCCAGAGTAATTCTGCTGGCAAACTGCTAAATATCTAACTTTTGTCTGATGAATCATTACAAACAAATGCAGACTTCCCTAAAATATATGTTTTCCATTAAGGCACAGCTAAAATGTATTCATGCTCATTTTAAAATCAATGCTCTGCAGGTATTTTCACAAGTCCTACTGAAGGATTTCTGTAATACTGAGGGTTTAATTTTGACTCAGATATTTGCAGGACATGACTAAGGAAGGACCAAATGATTAGTTCAACCTGTTGAGAAATAGTGTCACCACAATTAAAAAAAACAGATGCATGATCACTCTTCAGATCTGGGAACAATATAAAAGAAGCGAATGCATTTCCTTTGTCTTTATCCTAGAAGGACTGACTATTCCTTTTCTTGAATGTACAATAAGGATCCATGTATGAACATAGCTAGTGAAAAGAGTTGTGCAGATGGATGTCACACTCACTACCATTCCAGTGAGCCAGATAAAGACTGAAAACTCTCAGTGACCTGGAATGGATCAATAGGCAGGGTGATAAACTGTTCTGCTAGATTGAAGAATTATTCACGGGCATCTGCCGTCCACAGATCGAGACCATAGAGGGCCTCAAGAAGAAGAAGGAAGCTATGATTCAGACTCAATCAGCAATTCCTTTGATTAATCAAGCCAGTGAGCTTGCTACAGAAAGACCAAACTGTATGCATTGTACGAGCAGTTCTACCTCTTGAGCCAATGCAGATTCATTCACTGCCTGCACCCCAAAAGTGGGGGGAGGTACAGGCTGATTCACATGGATGCATGGATCATGTACTTGACAGAGAATAATGTGAATCTGACCATTCGAATCCTAGTGCAATTCCCTGTACAGTATTATATTTGCCAATGTAGTCACTCCAAGAAGCTGATGTTTGGGCAGCTGGTGTCCTTCTGCCTTACCAATCTTGCAAGGTTGTTGTGAGAGTAAAATGGGAGGAAGAAACATGAACTTCTGGGCAGCTTAGTGGTTTAGATATGAGAGTTCAATTCCCCACTGCATCTCTTTGACAGAAGCTGGACTTTGATGATCCATAGGGTCCCTTCCAGCACTACAATTGTAAGATGATGATGATAATGATGCCAGCTGGAGCTCCTTGGAGAAAATAGGCAATCTTGCTAGAATAGTAAAATAAAATTAAAACACTTGTGGAAACACTCCCTTTTAAGACTCTCAAAGCCAAAGACTATCACAATATCTTGAGGCAGAGAACCCCTAAGATAATTATATGTTCTATTAAGGCGTATATTTCTGTATTAGTGTCATGACTGTTGAAGCCCAATGCATTAAAAGTAAAGATTTGTTTCAGCAAGCTGGGATCTGGCTATTATGGGGGAAAAGGCAATCCAGAATTCCCTCAATAAAACAAATCTGTCAACTGTAATGTCTAAGGGGCCAATTGCCAACTATCTTATACTTTGTTTGTAAGAGACCTACCATGTATTAGACAAAACAATTAGGACTATCAGACGAAACAGTGGGGCAAAGCATAACATTTTCCTTGGCATGTATCTGTTTTCACTGTTGACCCTAAAGTGACAACTTCTTTTAGTATGCTGGCTGAAAAAGGAAGATTGCTTCTCTCAGCACTGAGGCGCAATATAGTACCTCAGTAAATCAAATGAGTTCCAACAAGCTCTCCTCTGCCATGTGATAACATCAGTCTTCAAAATACCTGCTAACGAGGCAGTTAACAGGAAGCTGTTGATCCAAGGAGTGAAAGACTGATAGACTCTCAGCAGGCTGTTCACAAAGGGTGCAATAAATTGTTATTTTTTTAATAGATTTTGTTCTAAGTGGCATTTCATTAAATGCAAAGGAAGAAAAGAAGAAGCCTTTGTTTCAAAGGTAGAGCAAGTGTGTACATTAGTTTTACATAATAGCATAAATCTGGACTGTTTGGCCCATCATCCCACCAAAGCCTTTAACAATAAATAGCATCTAGACTTTCAACAACAGGTTTCTCAAAAAGGAGCCTCTTAATGGGTATGTTGAAATACAATTATTTCAAGCATTAACTAATGGTAGGCCATGATACCCTCGTTTGCACTGTTCTGAACTTTGAACCACTTCCCAGTGATAATATTTCAGGGTTATTATTACTAAAAACCTTTCTGCAGCTTGTTAGGTGCTTGTCATTATTTAGTGTATAATTTTCTAAAGGGGTTGAGTTTAGATTAATGCTAAATTCAAAACCATCTTGTCAATAGGCCCTGTTTAAAATATTATGTAAAGATCCTATGGCAAAGGGTTGCTTGGGATTAGTAATATGCACTGTCTCCCACTGATCCAGTCTGCCCAAATAAGGGCACATTTGAATCCACCCAAGCCACCCTGTATTTTGTGGAGATGCACAGTCCTTTTTCCAGGTGCATGATAGTTAGAGATGGGTCTGACTCAAGTTGTTGCGCTTTATATGAAGCATGTCATGTGCAACCCACTGGTGACATGAGAACCCATCTCCCAGTCCTCTGCTGACTGTCCCACTCACTTTTTGTTGTGTGCAGCTGGGGTCCTTCTTCCCCAGTGGCATCCCAGTTCAGCGAGGATCTTGGCCTGCCATTCACACTCCCTTTGGCAGCTGACCACTCCACCTCATCCTACTGCTTCTTCAGAGTGGCCAGCTGCCAGAGGGGGTGAGGAAGGTTAGGCCAAACTCCTAACTGAACTATAGCACCAAAGGGGAAGTAGGACCCTAGCATCCTGTGACAAAAGGCAAGCGAGCTAGCCGGCCGAAAAGGTGGGAGAAGCTTCTCATTGTCTGACCCGCCAAGTGGACATGTCCATGAAACGTTACATTAAAATATGAAAGTTAGTATTTAAGGTGCCACATGTTTTGTGTCTTTTGTTTTCTTTTTCTTTGATGTTTGCCTGCAAGAACTAATATGGCTACTCTATCTGGCCCACCAAAAGAAAGGCCCAATCTTGGCAGTGAGTGCAATGGCTTCCTAAGGTCACTACAGGGAAAGGAGCAAGTGGGAAACTAGAAAAGAGCAATAGGCATAGTCCTCTTGGATGCCTACTTAAAAGTTCAGTGGAGAGAACCTATTTCTATTTCAAATCACCAGGATTTCCACCTTTCTTAGCCCTCTCTTCTCTCATGCAATAAGTAGGTTTATTTAAGACAAAAAATAAGCAGCTTATTTTATGTGGAAAAGCAAAGGTAGAAGAAACCTTCCAGTTCTTCTACACTTTCTGTTCCTGCTCCTCTTCCTCCTCTTTGCTGTCACTCCCTCCCACTTTATTTATTTATTTATTTATTTATTTATTTATTTATTTATTTATTTACAATTTGGGTTTTTTTTAGCCACCCCACTACCAAGTGGTCTCTGGGTGACATACAACAATATATTAAAACTACAAAATACAAAACAATTTAAAACAATCAGTATACAATAAAAATAATACAACCCCCCTGCTCATGAGCTAAAAAACATTATCTACAGTAATTAAAATGCTGGCTGAACAGGAAGGTCTTTGCCTGGCGCCGAAAAGCCAAAAGTGTCAGTGCCAGGAGGATCTCTATAGGGAGGGTATTCCAAAGTTTGGGGGCAACTGCTAAGAAGACCCTGTTTTGATATGCCACCCCCTCACCTCTTTGAGGGATGGCACCTTCAACAGGACCTCCTGACCTGATCTTAAGGTACGGGCAGGCTCATATGGAAGAAGATAGTCCTTAAGGTAATTGTGGCTGTTAGGGCACATGAGAACATTAGGTGACTGAAGAAATATGCAAGAAACATTCACTTTCTATGTAAAGAGTACATTCTTCTTTTTCACTGAAGTCAACTCCATAGGTTGGACTCCAGTTTTACTTCCTCTAGTTTCTGTGCTTGTAAAACCATCACATCTTTTCTATTTAAACTTTTTTTAAAACCTACAAATGCCATGTTCAGCACAACATGTTGAACAGTAAGGCCTTCAATAATATTCCCCATGGTATACTTCCAAAGAAGTTAGTAGAATGTGGGATAGATAGTGCTATTGTTAAGTGGATTTGTGATTGGTTGACTGATTGCACCCAAAGGGTGATCATAAATGGCCTCTCTTCATCTTGGAGAGTCCTGACCAGTGGGGTGCCCCAGGTTTCTATTCTGGGTCCAGTCCTATTCAATATATTTATTAATGACTTTGAGGAAGGAATAGAGAGTATGCTGATGATACCAAATTGGGAGGGATTGCTAATTCCCTAGAGGATAGGATGAAATATTAGAGTGCAGAGCCAAAGCTAACAGAATGGGTTTCAACAGAGAGAAATGTAGGGTGATGCATCTAGGTAAAAAAAAAAAAATGAATTGCACAGATAAAGGATGGGAGACACCTGAATGGAAAATAGTACATGTGAAAAGGATCTGAAACTCTTGGTGGACCACAAATTGAACATGAGTCAGCAGTGTGATGTGGCGACCAAGAAAGCCAATGCGATTCTTGTTTGCACCAACAGAAGCATACTGTCTAGATCAAGGGAAGTGATAGTACCACTCTATTCTGTTCTGGTCAGACCCCACCTGGAGTACTGTGTCCAGTTCTGCGACCTCAATTTAAAAAGGATGTTGACAACCTTGAAAGGGTCCAGAGGAGGGTGACCAGGATGATTAAAGGTCTGGAAGAAATGTCTTACGAGGAGCGGCTTAGGGATCAGGGAATGTTTAGTGTTACAAAAAAATACCTTGGCTTAATCCTCTGCCTGGTTTTCATCCAATAGCACTGTGAGGCTATGCAAAGATATGGTGCTGTGACCAATGAGGACTCTCAGCAATTAATCATCAATTATCAGGGTAAGAGGAGCTTCATTCTGAAGAAGGTTCTAGAAACCAGTGAGGAGAGATGTTTTTGTTAGTTCATTTTTTTGTTTACAGGCGTTTCCCTTTTTATGGGGGAGGGGGGCTGGATTTTGTTTCCATTTCTTTGGATAATCCTTGGAGTTTTTTTAAAATTTTTTAAATTAAATATGCTTTGGGATATTTTTTTAGAATTTCCTTCTCCTGATTTGTTTGAGAACTTTTTTTTATCTTTGGTTGCCTGTCTATGTGTATGTTTATTTGTTTTTGTTTCTGGTTTGTGTATTTGTGTGTTTTGTTCCTCTGTTTCACCCTTTCCTTTCTTGAGATTTTGCTGCTGCATTCAGCAGTGCTTTGGGGGCATTAAAAGTGCTCCCTTCTTGTCCTGAAGATCCTAAAGGCTTCTCCAGATTAAAAGGAATCCCATGGTAGCATCAGAATCTGGATAGATAGATTAGGAAATGTTTAATAAATGATTAAAAACACGCATCTTATGATACCACTACTTCATGTTAATTTGCAGAAGAGGACTTTGGCCTCTCTTTTACAGTTTCTATATATAATGTTTTTTAAAATATTTGTTTGTCATCGTTTATACTTTTTTTTTTCAATATTATGTTCTTAATTGTTTGTACAGATTTTCAGATATTTGGGAAGCTGCCTTGTTCACCAGAAGGGGAGAAAGATGGAAGGGAAATTACATATCTAGCTGCTAATATACATTTGTTTGTATAGAAAGGAACAGGGGGATATAAATCAGCAGGTGCGATCCAGATTTAGTCATGTTTAGAAGAGATCCATTGAAACAAAGGAAGCTTTAGTCATTGTAACTGTGATGAATTCTAGAAAATTCATCTTTTGCTATGCTATATAATCTGCTATAACCTATTTGAAGTCTGGTTGGGAAAGAGACACTGACTTCCTTTGTAATTAACAAGTCGGTGCCAAGTCAAATGGGATAGCAAATGTTATGTTTCCCCATCATCAAAATGTTCCTTTGTTGTTGTAAAGAGCAAAATGTTTCTTGAGCAAATGGAAGGGACCTTACAATGCCTCTCCTGCATATCAAAGCCTACCTTCTCCAAAGATATTTATGAGGGGATAGCAAACGGATAAAAATGGTTCAAAAGCCCAAGTTTTTATAATGTATTTTCCTGTATATCAAACGGGTCCCTGGGCTTCAAAGGGTTACAATCAGATGGCAAGCGGATTGCTCCTGTCAACTAAGGAATCCCCCTGTCAAATAAACATCCTATTCAGGTGATTGAATGCTTTAGATCAATAGAAAATGTGTAGCCTTTTGTCCACTATCAAAGGGAAGTCTTTACTCGTAGTTATGCTAATTGATGCCAAAGAGCCTACACTTCCCTGATCTTGGTTTACATTTCTAAAAGAACAAAGACAGGTCCCAGAGATTTTGGGTCTATAATAATGGGACTGCTCTAACCAGAGGACACAGAGCCTTAGGACAGCTGCAGCCATGTAACCACCTGCAACGCTGGCTTTCAGCCAGGAGAACAAAAAGAGATCTTTTCCTTTCACGATGTGAGTATATTAGACAGATCAGCTAGCTTTCTTATTTTCTATTTCTGGGTTGCCCTATTTTACCCTATTTTACCCTATTTTACCCTATTTCCTGAAAGTCGGTTATATCTACTCTGGAATTTTTGCTTTAGAAATTTTGCCTTTGTTTTGTTAATGCTCCAAGAGTCTGTAACTCTTGTCAGGACAATGCTGACAAAGAGAGATTCCTGTTTTTTTACGCTTGTTTTAAAATAAAGTTCTTTTCTTTACCTTTTAACCGGAATCTGTGTTGTGCCTGAGAGGAGAGTGTATTGCTAAAATTAACCAGAGCCTCAAGCCACGGCTAGATGCTACTAACTTTTCTGTGAGCACCAGTTTTTTTATTGAACTCTATAGGACCTGGAGCAGTTCACTGGCAGTTCCAAGGCTCCCGGGCTGAGGGTTTTCCAGGGAGACAATCCCCCTTTTACTGGGACACAGCGGGAGTAAGCTCACCCTCCAAGCATCAGTTGTGTCGCTAGTCTAAATTGCGGGAACTTCTGGAATAATTCTGGGGCGTGTCATGTCCCAAATTGTTTCATTTTTGGTGGCAGTGAAAACAGCATGTGCAAACGCCCCGAAGGTGTCACAGTAACATGCTGCTATCATTGAGCAAAAAAGACTATAACAAAGTCAGAAATGGAAACATTGTGGTACAGTGGTCCTCCGGCCTTTCGTGGTTCATATACTGTGGTCCTGCTATATTTTGGAACCACAGTATATGAAAAAAGGCCCCCTAGGATAAGGGGGGAAGTCCTGTTTCAGGCCTCCTGTACGTACCCCAGGATTGGAGCTGCCACAAAGAGGCCTGTGAGGGCCTTCCCAGGCCTTCTGGTGGCCCCAAAAGGGACTCCCTGCAAACCAGAAGTGACTTCCAGATCACTGAAAATCATTTCTGAGTCCTCCAAGAGCCTTTCTAGGCCTGTCAGAGGCCTCAGAAATGATTTCCGGTTTACCAGAAGTCACGTCCTGTTTGCAGGGAGGCTCTTTGGGGGCCTCCAGAAGGCCTGGGAAGGCTCTCACAGGCCCATTCAGGGTAGGGCCAGGCTGGGGGAAAGTACAGGAACCCCCAGCTATCCCCCTCCAAGGCCTGACTCGACCTGCATCTGCATGTTGCGGGTTTTCAATTATCGTGGGTCAGGTCAGGTCCCTAACCCCCATGATGGGCAGGGGATCACTGTACCTTCAAAAGTCAGAAACAAATATAAGAAATAGCCTGTTTGTCACTAATATGAATATCTCCCTGCAGAATTGTCTCTCACTTCCAGGATTATGCAGATTATTTTGCTTTGTTTGGTGACTGGTCTTCAGGATTTGTACACAGGATTCAGATGGAGTCAGATTTCACAAACATCAAAAACCTGCCTCAGTTACCTCCAGGCAACGCAAAGTTATTTTCACCTCTGATTACGGGTTGTCTTCTAGTGTCTGTTTCTGGTCTCTGAGGGTCAATTTTATTTGCATGTGAGGTTTTGTGGTGCACAATCTACTTTTTCAAATCCATCTCTTTCTGGAACAAGCATAATATCATTTTCATGAACCGGTGACTTTTTAATTATTGTAATGTATAAGGGCTATTTCTTAGTTCTAAAACATTTGGAAGCGTTTCCCCCTATTTTTAACATTTATTTTTGTTTTAAAAGAACCAAAATAGTTTCACTGAGGAGTACTTGAGTACATTATAATCATAAAGTAACATGTAATGTGTTACTTTTGGGAAACATCGTGGCTCACATTAATGCATTACTTTTTTTTTTGAAAACAGTGTTATGTTTCCTAGTTGGATCCAGATTTACTCAGAGCAGACTGTTTAACATCAATAGGATTTCAGTCAGAAATAACTCCAATCCATTGTTTTCAGTTAGTTCAGGAAGACTGCATAGGCTGGATTCCCATTCTGCGTCACCCACCACCCGTTTCTGAGCCTCTTGGAGGTATGTGATCCTTGGACAGCAGAGAGAATGCTGCATGTCCTCAGTGCTAACCAGTCGGAAGGGCCTGGGAATGCCTTTTCAATTGGCCATAGCAAAAGCTGTCAGGCAATTCCAGTACAAAGACATCAAGGGTGCTCAAAAAGCAGACCTCAGTGTCCTCAGAGGAGGTGCTAACAGTTTGAGAATTCCACCTACACTGATTATCACATCTTTCTAGTCTGTTAGGAATCAGTCAGGCATGTAAGATTCTTGCTTTTATTTGGCAACTGAAACTGCTCCGGAATGTCATTTTGGGGTTTTCCGTCAACTTAGGTTGAACAATTTAAGAAGGTGGACATGCTTTAAAAAAGGGGGTGGGTGGAATTAGACCCATTATGTGACATGCCTGAAATTAGAGCATATCTGGGTTTGGATTGACCTCAGCCTCTTAACAACAAGCTTCTTTCATTGCTCTGGCATGTCAATGATTATTCTAATGCTGATACTTGATGGATAGGTCTGAATAATGACAGCAGGTACCCGCTGGAGGCAATGGTTCTCTTTATACTGGCCTCCAATTAATTATGCTCAGCTGGTTCAAAGGTTAAACGCGTGGACGGCTGTGATTGGGCACCTTGCAGGGAGTGCACAGTCCTCTGAGGAGCCGTTGACATCTTTGATTTCTTCCCTCCCCCCCCCCAACAGAAACTGTTGGTATAAGTCACAATCTCTAGGCTGACAAGATTGGGCTGGGTGATTGGGACGGTTCCTCCCTACAGACCAGAACTGCTACCCTGGCCATAATATTCATTTTCCTTGGCCCCAGGACAGGTGAAGTGGCAGGCTACGAAGTGTCGCAGATGGAAACAGATTGGATTAAGCTATCCAGATTGGATTAAGCTATCCTGAATGTTACGCTACTATAATGAGTGAACTACGATCTCAACTTGGAGATGAAATCAACCCATTAAACTGTTCCATTCATGCACAACATTTAACCAGCCTCTCAGAATTTTTTAAAAGAAATCTATTTGTTTTCCTTTGTTTTCAAATGGTGGCCTGGCTTTTACATCCCCTGTCTGCTCTGTAGATGTTTCGCTTCATTTCTTTTCTTTCTTTTCTTTCTTTTTTTCTTTTGCTTTGGATATGAACATATTGCTTATTTTAAATACAGTGCTTTCTCTAAAGGCTACTGCAATCAATTGAATGATTCAATAGTGTGACGTGCCCCTTTCACACACTGGGTTTTCACTCGCTGCCACCACCAGATTCACTGGACACTTATAGAGTAACCCCCAGCCTATTGTGGGGGTTAGGGACCTACGACCCGCGATGGCTGAAAATCCGCGATATGCGGATGCAGGTCATGTGGGGGCTGGGGGTGAGGGGCCACCGCCGGGCACTGCGCAGAGCTGCCTCGGAGCAGCTCGCGATGGCGGCGTTGGGGGGGTCGGATCTCCCACCACCACCGCCAGGCGCTGCGCAAAGCCGCCTTGGAGCAGCTCGCGGCATCGGCATTGGGGATTCGGATTTCCTGCCACCGCCGCCGGGCGCTGCGCAGAGCCACCTCGGAGCAGCTCATGGTGTCGGCGTTGGGGATTCTGATCCCCCTCCGCTGCCGCCCCGTGCTGACCAGAGCCACATCAGAGCAGCACACGGCGGCGGTATGGGGGATTCCATCCCCTGCCGCCGCCACGTGCTGCCCAGAGCCGACATCGCTCCCCATGCACTTGCAACTCCCCATGCACTTGTGGGCAGGAGGGGAGCGATCTTTGGAGAGGGCTCCAGCTGCGGAGGCAAGCGCTTGCCTCCTTGCCGAGAGCCCTTTAAACATTGCTCCCCGCCCACCCTCTACCCCCAGGGGAGGGCAGTCGGGCGGGGAGCGATCTTTGGAAAGGGCTCTGGCTGTGGAGGCAAGTGCTTGTCTCCTTGCCAAGAGCCCTTTAAACATCGCTCCCCACCCATCCTCAACCCCCAGGGGAGGGCGGGAGGGCAGTGAGCGATCTTTGGAAAGGGTTCTGGCTGCGGAAACAAGAGCTTGTCTCTGCGGCCCAGGGCCCTTTAAACATCACCCACTGCTGCCCACACCCCTGAGGGGAGGGCAGGCGAGCTGTGCGTGATGGCTCCCCTTTCCCTTAAGCCCTTTCGGGGTACTGCGGTCCCGCGATATAGCGGGACCGCAGTATGTGAACCACGAAAGGGCGGGGGACCACTTTATGTATTTGAGAGAGAGAGTCACACCAAGTAATATAGTTTTAAAAAAACATGAAACATTTATTAGTTTACAATTAGATGTTCAGTGTTATGATAGCTTTAGCCGATGTTATTGTACTGCAAACTTGAATTCTTATAATAATATATTTCTTTTATAAATCAGACGCTTTTCAGTGGCAGGTCCCACCTGACCAACTGACAATCTAACTGACTCTCAGCTCTCTTAACTGAACTCCTCTCAGCTCTAACACGAACTGAACCCAACTTAACTGAACTGTCCATCACCCATTACGTTCAAATATATAACATTCTTAGCAACTCCCACCAGCTTGGTGATTGGCTATTCAAACAGAGTCATGAATATTCATAATTGTTTTAACCCTTTTCGCCACAAATAGTTCCACATTTATGGCTGGAGATGTAGAGTTTTCCTGGATGCTGAACAGTTTAGTTTTTTGACACAGGAGTTTGGCTTACCTGCACTGGAGACATTTGAGTGAAGAATGGGTGGCCATGACTCACAGATACTATAATTGCATCTTGGACAGAACTTGGACAAGTCATATTTTGGAACTAGCCAGCAACTCCCAGAGAAACCCTGTCCAGCTGAACTGGTGGTAAAGGTTCCTGGGAATCAAAGTCCAAGAACACCTGTGCTCTTGGGATTGCACCTTGGGAATTGCTATGCTAGATGACTGCAAGTGCCTTACAACACTACTGTTTTTATTTCAAGTATGTTTCTTCTGTTTATTTTAAAAATCGGCAAAATAGTTTTTCTCAGTAAAATAATTTTGTGCTTAGCATTTCTGACTTTGCATCAACAATAATGTGTGATATACATATTTACATTATTATTATACATATTTATATCAATTGAGGTATTTGAGTTAGGTGCTATCAGGTCATAACTTGCTTATAGCCTAGCAACCTCCATCAGGTTTTCAAGGTAAGAGAGGCATTTAAGGAGTGATTTTACCAGTTCCATCCATGGAAGCTCATTCCATGAGTTTCCATGGAGCAGATGAAGAAATGAACCCAGACTTCCTGAGTCCTGTCACTTTATCTGCTACACCACAGTGAGTACCCAGATTGCTAAAGGTAAGATGTGTAGCCTGCATAATTGAATTGTGAACCACCTAGAGAATGCTTTAACTGCTATGTGGTGGTATATAAGAAGTACACTTTGAGTTTTTCTGGATATTTCAGATGTTTAAATCAGTACCAGTAAAGCAGATCGGTAATTTTCCATTGCATATTTTAAAAAACAAAATTAAGAATATGCAATGGAAAATTACTGATCTGAGGCATGTGAATGGCAGGGCTACCTTCTGCAAGCAATTTTAGAGAAACCTTTGAAATTTGGAAAGCTTTGGGGTTCAGGGAACTGAGTTATGAAGTTCCAAAGGGGATACCCCTAGGGGAAAAAAACTTTCTAATTGGAATCAATGGAAAGCTCCGGCAGTGCTATCGCTCACCCGATCAGCTTCCTATTCCAATTAGAAATTTATTTGTTTTATTTATTTATTTATTAAATTTATATACCGCTCCATCTAGCTACATGGCTACTCTGGGCGGTTTACAAACTGGAAAAAAATCAAACCATAAGCAGTAAAATACAATATAACAAATAAGCACAAGTATATAAATAAAAACACTATAACTAATAAATAATATGTATATAATATATATACATACAGTATATAGGTTTTTTTCCTAGGAGCTTCATATTGCATCTCTCTGACCCACAAACCTTTCATTTGGAGCTTCATATTGCTTCTCTGTGACCCACAAACCTTTCATTTGGAGCTTCATATTGCTTCTCTGTGACCCACAAACCTTTCCTAATTTCAGGGGGTTACCTAAAGGACCCAGAAGAGCCTAGTGTTTTATTTTATTTCATTTCATAATGAAACTACTTTAAAATTCATTTTGGAGCAAAAAAACCCTACTCTAGAAATGAAACAAAACACTATTTTTTCATTTCGTGCCCATCGCTAACAACGGTCCTCAGCCTGCACTGGGATCTAGGGGTTTCTACAGATTCAAAATTTCTGCTCCCTTTTCCAGATATTCTGATTTGTTATTGGCAGTAGCTTTCAGAACACTGGGTGAAAAAATTCTAAGGGTATTTATTTCACATAGAGAGAACACTGAAGGGTCTCATGAAAGAAGGAACATGGGGAATGAAACACCACAAAACTTTTGCATACCCTCTTTTATAAATATGAATCATTTAAGAGGCTTTCATTTGATGTAAGAGCATGAAATATGCAAGGGAACCTCTTTTGTGTTTTAATTCTTTCATTAAAACAGAAAACGGTCTCCTTAGATATCACCCTCCTAGCAATTTGCTGTGCAGACAGTTATGGATCCTAAATACCTACATTGTATTAATAACATCAGGGATTTCAGCCAAATGTAAAAGCACAGTCAAAAATTGAATCAATTTATATTTCTATCACATGCACTAATTATTATGTGATATAAGAAGTAAACAAGTAACTGTTTACATTGCAGTTCCTTGTACAGTAATACGCACACTGTCCTCCAATCTCATTAGGATTGTACCAACAGTTTTCCAGAAATTGTCAATTGTCCTAACTAGATTTTTATTTTGTTTTGATAGGATTATATGCCCAGATTTCTAAATGGAAATATTTTTGTTTCAATGACAGTTTAAAATGATAGATGTAGTGATAATGTATTCATGTGTTTTGATACTTAATTTTTATGCGCCGCTGTCTTCTCTCTTGTATGCTTAAAATTTGTTCTCTCAAACCATGTATTTCAAAATGTATGAATTCTCAGCAATTTTTTTTACCATGATCATGTGTAATTTTAAAGGAAACAAACAAGAGCCAAATCTTGGAAGGAAAAATGCATTTAGAAAGATGATACACATGCATGACACAAGCTAATCCACAGTGATGATGATTTTAGCTTTGAATTTATTAATGGGTGTAGTAATCGTATGTAGAATGTGGTGTCTAGCATGACATGGGACATTTTCCGCCAAAGTTTGTGATGTGCTGCTGGGGGAAAAAAGAAAAATGGACCGGGGGAACCCATTTCTAGAATATTGATGATTTCACCCATGATGGCTATTAACATATCAAACAGAATACATCTGTCTGCTAGACTGCTACTGGGGCTGAGAAGACCCTTTGTTTCCAGAATGATATGGCAAGATGCTGCCAGTGTTTCCCACATGTTACTGAAAGAGAAGTGCCTCGGATTGTCTGCTATGAGTAATCCATGTATGGTTTCTCAGAAGACAGCTTTCAGAAAACAGGTGGGTCCCAGGCATTTCTGAAGTAGGTCACAAGGGGGATTGGATTTCAGACTAGCATCTGTTACGATAAGGCATACTGCTGCAGTAAAGAAATCCATGTGTGTCATTATTCCTCTTGGTTTTTAATGTGTTTAGGAAGAGTGAAATAAAGATGCCTTGGAAATGTGACTCAGAACACTAAAGAAGTTAGCCATCATACAGGAAAACCAAGGCACCAAACATTTTATGAACATATATTGTAAATTGACACCCTTATTTCTGATAGTTTTAATGAATACTGGTAATTCCTATTCCCTAACCCTGTAGCTACAGTCCTTCCACCTTTATTTGGCTGTATTTCACCTTAATTTAGAAAGCAGAAATGCTTGATTTACAGTAGCATGTCAAGCTGTAACAAATATGGGGAGCTGGCAAGCTTTTTGGGGTGTCCTCAGAGGCTGGTCTCTCACAATATTCCATGGAAGCTAATGGTCTAGTACATGCATGAAGATCAAAAGACTATAAATCTGCTGCACAGGTGTTATTTATTAAAGCCATGGGAACAACTACCTAAACCTTGAAAGTACAAAGAAATGACTTCAGAGTTTAAGAAGGGTGTATGTGCACCTAGGCAGAAGTAGAGGTAAAGGCTTGGAGCTTTCCTTGGTATATGTCAGAATTTCAGAAACGACAAAAATATAAATGTAAAATGGTCTGGCACTAAATCTGTGTCTGAGTTTGGTCCAGGTTCTATGTTCCCTTTCATTTTGTGAGTAGGGTTGCAAGGGTCGAAATGGGAGGCGGTTAGCAAGGATGGATTCCAGATGTGGGCTTTAAAAACAACCCCGAACCAGGTTAATCCTAACAGAGAATGTTCTTAATCAATATGCTACATATTCTGGTGGCATATGCAGTTTACCTCAGGCTTTCGGTCCCATTTAACCTAGGCATTATCTGTGCCAGCAGCTTTTTTGTTTTTTTGGACTGTATTTGTATTACAACCTCATTCATATTCAGCGGAAGTGCCCTAGGTCAGCGAGTGTTCAGCTAGGTAACCCCAAGGTCGGGTTTAATTGCCTTAAAAGGTGGCACATGGCAATGAATGATCTCTAATGATTTAGATAGTATCTATTTCACATCAAGCTGTTTGGACTCTGAAGAGACCTCATCGAAAGTAATCTGAAAATTAGTGAAAATAAAAACCATACACACAGTTTCCTAAATACCTATTTCCTTTCATTTCATGTCCTAAACAACCTTGTCACAGAGACATTACATTTCTTTCTCATTTCCACTAATACAAAATCACCTAAGGAAAAAAAATTAGAAAATAAATATTATTGTTCCAAAGAAATATCAAATACTCAAAAACAGAAGGATATTTTTCCCCAAGCAGGAATAAAGCAAAACAAAACCAACAAGTAACTTGATTTTAATGGAAGATCTTTTCATGCAGGAGAGCATCCAAGTCTGTTTGGTGCACTTTGTCATGTACATGTATCTACACTCTATTGTATACCAAGACTATATTATAACTTCAAACATCTGTTTTAGAGATGGGGTGGTGGAGAGGAGAGACAACTGGAGACTGATAAAATGCATAAATCTGTTCTTTTTTAAAAGATAAAAATGTCCTTACAATAAATCAGTAACTATATTTCAGATGAAGTGCTCTGTATTTTATCTACAGTGAGGAAATGGTTGACAAATCGAGTCAAGTTCCCATTACCAATAAGTCGTTGTAAAGTTAATAGGTCTTAATTGTCATTTCAAGACCAAGTCACCCCACAATACTATGCAAGGCTGCTGTCCTTGCAGCTTTGCATAGTATTGTGGGGTGACTTGGTCTTGAAATGACAGAACTCAGATTTAACTGAGGTAAAATAGTTGGTGGGAAAATTCATCATCTCCTTCTTCTCAGCTTGTTTGTGAATTGCAGAGGATCTCAGATGGTGCTGTAAGCTTCTCTGCTAATAAAACTGAGGTGAAGCTAGGTTTTGATTTCAAACTGGAAGCCCCAGCTCTGCTACAATTTGTCTTTCATGGATAACATGAAGGAATAACTTGCTTCCTCTTATTAAAGGCTTTACCTTCTGTATCAGGAGTGAGCAGATCTCTGTGACTTCCTTTATGGAAGGACATGTAGAGGCCATTGTGCTTTTTTCTTCTTCTTCCACTACCAATGGTTTGAATAATGGCAGAACTCAGATTTAACTGTCTGGAAGTTGAGTCATGGCTACTGGACTTCTTTTTTGAGAGATAGAAACATTTCGCTGCTCATCCAAACAGCTTCATCAGTCTTTTTGGATGAGCAGTGAAACGTTTCTATCTCTCAAAAAAGAAGTCCAGTAGCCATGACTCAACTTCCAGATAACTCACCTGGATGACTGAGAATCTTCACAGTCAGATTTAACTGAGATAAAAGATTGTGCTTTTTGACAAATGGTTGGCTCTGCCCTAGGCTTGTGCTGTGTTATTTACCGTGCAACTGAGGGGTAGTGGTCTCGCCATAACTAAGTCAGTTGGTGTGGTCCCAGGAGACCTCTTGGTCCCAACTGTTATTCCGCACTACATCAGGCCCCTCTTTGAGTTACACTTTATCATTTATTCAAGAAGTTATAGAGTAATCACAACTCGGACCACACATTTTTGAACAGATTTTTATCCCAGAACTATAATAACACTTAACAATGAATTTAAGATATGAGTTGATAAATTGTAGTACCTGGTCTATGTGTGGATGGTTGTCAGGTATTTTGGTGGGTAGGATGTTTTAGAGACTGCTAGAAAGAGTGTGTTTCAGTCTGGTCTCTGGGTGCTTTTGCGAATTTTGTTGCATGTGTATACTATGTATATGCCTACAATGACAATAAATTAAATTATTCTTAAATTATTATCAAATTACCACACAAGAAACAAGATACAGAAACCCTCCGCTGATCGCAGGGGTTAGGGACCCACCCCACCCGCGATGCACGAAAATCCGCAATATGCGGAAGCGGGTGGGGTGGGGGCGGGTGCGATTGCACGGCGCGGCGGCGGCAGCAGGGGTCTTACCTCCCGCCACCGCCGCCTGCCTGCGTGACCCCGAGGCTTCTCGGGGGTGCGTGGGAGGGCCGCGCGGAGTGACTGGATCGCCCGCCGCCACCCACCCACGCACCCCGGAGGCTTCTCGGGGGGGTGTGGGAGGGCCGCGCGGAGCGACCGGATCACCCACCGCCACCCGCTCACACACCCCGGAGGCTACTCGGGGGTGCGTGGGAGGGCCGCATGGAGCAACCGGATCACCCGTCGCCACCCGCCCATGTGCCCCCAAGGCTTCTTGGGGGTGCGTGGGAGGGCTGCGCGGAGCAACCAGATCGCCTGCCACCCCCCGCCCACGCACCCTGGAGGCTTTCGGGGGTGTGTGGGAGGGCGGCACAGAGCAACCGGATCCCCCCCGTCGCCCACCCGTGCAGCCCCGAGGCTTCTCAGTGCCAGGACCCTGCCTGTCATAGAACCTGAATGTGAAGGGTTAAATGCTGAAGAACAGCAGGAGGAGCCTTGCAGTTCAACTCAGCAGGCAGCTGAGTCTGAGGACGCAGCTGAGGGCACATCTCCTCCTCCTATGAGGGCTAGGAACAGGATCCTGCAAAGAAGAACTAACAGGAGACCCAGGGAAAGGATCTTTAATGATAGGCGTAGAATTAGATCTGAAAGCCCTGAGTTCTAGCAGGAGCCTTGCCAGAGATATGGGTGTGTTCCCTGGTTTAGGATAAAGCTAGCAAGTTTACCCTGAAACCTCTGTGGGAGCAACGCGTCACTTATGTTGTCACCACGTTTCTGTGTGTATCCAGACTCTGTTTCCTGACCTTGGACCGGCTTTCTGACTACAACGTTTCCCTGTACCCTTGAACTTGGCATTTGGCTCTGTAAGGTATTCTGGGTTTGATTCGGACTGTACTTTGTTCGTTATCTGGATTACAACTAAAGTTCCTGGCAAAGAACTGAATTTGGCTTGCTGTGTATTCTGTGTGTGGGGCTTGACAGTTTGCTCCCACCCACCAAACTTATTCAAGCAGAATGGAGAAGGAGGGGGCTGTTGGAATGACTCCACTGGAAGCTTTCAAAACCAAGTACTGTTTTTGTCTCAAGCAATTGTTCAATTGCAGCAAGCTCCAGCATCATTACAGCCTCGTTGCTTTTTGCTGCCTCCTGACCAGTTTGAAGGCAAGTTAGAGGAATTCCCTGCATTCTTGGCCCAATGCAAGCTGTTCATTGAGGTGCGGGCTCAAGAATTTCCTACTGAGAGGTCTAAGGTCTGTTTCATTATCAGTTTATTGAAAGGTCAGACAGCTAAATGGGCGACTCCTTTACTCCTCAGTGCTTCACCTTTGTTGGATAATTACCAGGCTTTTCTGAACCATATTTCTTCAGCCTTTCAGAGTCCCATGCAGGCTGCTACTGCCAACAGGAGACTCAGAGCCTTGAAACAGGGCAAAGACTCCGTGTTTAATTACACTACTGCATTTCGTTTGATAGCTCAGGATTTGCAGTGGAACGAGCCGGCACTGATTTCTCAATATATGGAAGGTTTGGCAGATGAAGTGCTGGATGAACTCTGTAGGGTAGAACAACCAAACACATTGCAGGAGCTCATTACTCTGTGTTTGAGAATTGATGGACGCCTGGAAAGCCGTTGTATCTCCCAAGGCCAGAACTGCAACCAGCAACCTCTGCCAGCTGTGTCTCATCTGCAATCCCAGGAGGCTCGTGAAGTAGATCCAGAACCTATGCAACTGGGAGCTGCTCGACCACGCCTTACCCCGGAGGAAAAGGCAAGACAACGCTTTCATCATCCCTGCCTGTACTGTCGGGGAGGAGGACATTTTGCTTCTAATTGCCCTTTGAAGCGTTCCTCAGTTAGAGCTGCTATCTCTCCAGCAGTAAAAGGGCATAAGAACATAAGAACATAAGAAGAGCCATGCTGGATCAGGCCAAAGGCCCATCTAGTCCAGCTTCCTGTATCTCACAGCGGCCCCACCAGATGTGTTTGGGAGAGCATGAGACTAGATATCTGTCTCCTGATACCACTCTCCTGCATCTGGCCCTTGAAGTACCCTGGTTTAAACCCTGGAGGTTACACATCTCCATCATGGTTTGTAACCTGTGATGGACTTTTCCTCCAGGAATCTGTCCAATCCCCTTTTGAAGGCATCCAGGTCAGATGCGATCACCACATTGTGTGGCAGGGAGTTCCATAGACTTACAACGCGCTGGGTGAAAAAATATTTTCGTCAGTTCTTACTCTCCCAGCCCTCAATTTGAGCGTAGGTCCCCTAGTTCTGGTATTTTGGGAGAGGGAGAAGAGCTCCCCTCTATCCACTTTACTCATACCCTGCATTATTTTGTATGTCTCAATCATATCCCCCCTCAATCGCCTTTTTTCCAGACTAAAGAGGCCCAAATATTTTAGCCTTTCTTCATAAGGGAGGTGCCCCAGGCCAGTAATCATTTTAGTCGCTCTCTTCTGCACCTTTTCCAGTTCCACTATGTCTTTCTTGAGATGCGGTGACCAGAATTGTACACAATACTCCAGGTGGGGCCTTACTATTGTTTTGTATAATGGCATTATAATGTTGGCTGTTTTATTTTCAATTCCCTTTTTGATAATCCGTAGCATGGAATTGGCCTTCTTCACCGCTGCCACACATTGGGGAGACACCTTCATGGAGCTGTCCACCAACACACCAAGATCTCTTTCCTGATCCGTCACGGATAACTCAGAGCCCATGAGTTGATAGATGAAGTTTGGATTTTTTGCCCCAATATGCATTACTTTACATTTGGTTACATTAAAACGCATTTGCCATTTCTCAGCCCATTCCCCCAGTTTGGAGAGATCCTTCTGGAGCTCTTCACAATCTTCTCTGGTTTTTACCACACGGAAAAGTTTTGTGTCATCGGCAAACTTGGCCACCTCACTGTTTATCCCTGTCTCCAGGTCTTTTATGAACAGATTGAAAAGCACCGGTCCCAGGACAGAGCCCTGGGGCACACCGCTTTTCACTTCTCTCCATTGTGAAAATTTCCCATTGACACCTACTCTTTGTTTCCTGGATCTCAACCAGTTCTCAGTCCATAAGAGGACTGGCCCTCTTATCCCCTGACTGTGCAATTTTCTCAGCAGCCTTTGGTGAGGGACTGTGTCAAAAGCCTTTTGAAAATCCAGATAGACTATATCCACCGGTTCACCCAAATCCATGTGCCTGTTGACCTTTTCAAAAAATTCTAAGAGGTTTGTCAGACAAGATTTACCCTTACAGAAGCCATGCTGATTTTCTCTCAGCAAGGTTTGTTCTTTTATGTGTTTTAAGATTTTCTCTTGGATGAGGCTTTCCACCATCTTCCCTGGGACAGATGTAAGGCTAACCGGCCTGTAGTTTCCTGGGTCCCCCCTCCTTCCTTTTTTAAAAATTGGTGTGACATCTGCTATCCTCCAGTCCTCCGGCACTGTGGCCGTTTTAAGAGACAAGTTCCATATAACCGTTAAGAGATCTGCAATTTCATTTCTCAGTTCCCTAATAACCCTTGGGTGGATGCCATCTGGGCCAGGTGACTTGTTAATCCTCAATTTATCAATTAGTCCTAAAACCTCCTCTCTTTTAACCTGTATTTGATTTAATTCTTTAGTCAGGCAGCGGAATCCGCTCAAGGTCCTCTGTCGTGAAGACAGACGCAAAGAACTCATTCAATTTCTCTGCAATGTCCAAGTCTTCCTTAACCTCCCCTTTTCCTCCCTCGCCATCGAGAGGGCCAACTGGTTCTCTGGCAGGTTTTCTACTTCTAACATATTTAAAGAAGCTTTTATTGTTACCCTTTATATTGCTAGCCATTCGTTCCTCAAAGTCTTTCTTTGCCTCCCTTATCATCTTCTTACATTTCTTTTGCCAGAGTTTGTGATCCTTTTTATTTTCCTCATTTGGGGAGGATTTCCATTTACAGAAGGACCTCTCCTTGCGCTTTAGAGCCTCTCTAACTCCACTCGTTAACCATGCCGGTGTCCTCTTGGACTTAAATGAGCTCTTCTTTCTTTGTGGTATGCACTTGTGCTGGGCCTCTATTATTGTTGTTTTAAACAGGCTCCATGCACTCTGAAGAGATTGGATTCTTCTAACCTTCCCCTTCAGTTTCTCTCTAACTAGTTTAGAGAGAAACTGTCAAGGAACCTTGAGGTTCCTTGAAGGAACCTCAAGGAATAGAGCATACCGAAAGGTTCCCAGGTAATATTATTATACCTCAAGGACCTTTTCTGCTACCTGTGACTTTAGGGCTCCCTGATGGTCGGGAGATTCCGGTGTATGCTATGGTAGATTCTGGGGCAGCTCATTGTTTTGTGGATGCTGGGTTTGTGCGGTACCATCGGATTCCAGTACAAACTAAGGACACCCCTTTGCTGGTGGAATCCATTGAGGGTCGGTTACTTCGTTCTGGGCCGGTAGCTCAGGAAACCTGTCCCCTTACCCTTCAGGTAATGGATCATAGTGAGCAGATTAGCTTTAATGTAACCCGTATGCCCCGGTTTCCTCTTGTTTTGGGACTTTCCTGGTTGCGAGTTCATAATCCACTGGTGGATTGGGTGCAAGGGGAATTATATTTCAAGGTCCCTTGTTCAAAGCAACATTCCTCAACTATCCTGGCATCTGCTCATGATACATCTGACCCTGTCTTGCCCCAGGCATATCAAGACTTTGCCGATGTATTTGAAGAAAAGGGGGCTGACAAGCTACCTCCACAACGACCCTATGTGCCATTGATTTGATTCCTGGGGCACCTCTTCCTGTAGCACGAGTCTATCCCATGTCTGAACCTGAATTAGAAGCGTTAAGGGCTTTTCTAGATAAAAATCTTCGACGTGGATTCATACACCCTTCCAAATCACCATTGTCGGCACCAGTGATATTTGTCAAGAAGAAGGGAGGGGAGCTTCGTCCTTGTAATGATTATAGAGCACTCAACAAGATCACTATTAGGGACCGGTACACTTTACCTTTAATCTCTGAACTTTTGGACCGGTTAAAAGGGGCTAAGTGTTATACTAAGCTGGACCTTCGGGGGGCGTATAATTTGGTACGTATCTGCAAAGGAGATGAATGGAAAACTGCATTCCGGACCCGGTACGGCCAATATGAACATTTAGTAATGCCTTTTGGTCTGACCAATGCACCCAGTGTGTTTCAGCAGATGATGAATGACATTTTCCAGGATCTCCTAGATCGTTGTGTGGTTGTGTATTTAGATGACATTCTGATTTACTCCGCTGACCCAGTTCAGCATGTTAAAGATGTTTGTCAGGTATTGCAGAGTCTCTGGGAAAACGGACTCTA